>JAYMTF010005413.1:0-11599 GCA_036897485.1 Pelargonium nanum | reverse complement strand
ATTATTGTTTTTCCCATATTACCCTTATCAATTATGAAGTGCACATGGGCTGCACATGGGGTGTAGGGGGGAAAGCGAGGGTGATATTGGAAACACATTTAATTATTTGGTAATCCTTAATTTTTGCAAAAAAATGGAAACAAGACACTCATTTTGGGACGGAGAGAGTATATTTTTTCATGATTAACCTAACATATTGTTTTAATGGAACAAAACCGTTGAGTAAATTTTGATAAGAAAAAAAATGTATTGTTCACATGAATAGATTATATTTTCTTTCTCGTGTCATATTTCCTTGAAGACATAATATGTAAATTATAAGGATTCTAGAGTAGTTCATGTCAAAATCTGAATTTTTATAATGAATACTACTTATCATACATGTACTTCTCAAAACCTCAAACAAATTATTCAAAAAATAGATCAAAGAATGAAAGAAAAATGAAGATTTAATCTTAGCTTTTTACATTTTCAAAATGCAAAAAGATAAAGAAGCAACCATTATGCGAAGGCTTTGAACAACAACAACATAGGTTGATGGCTGCAAAGGCAGATGGTGATGGCGGCATCTCTTTCACTTTGCCTCTCACTAAAAATGAAGATTAAAAGAAAACCTAATAAAAAGGCATTTAAGTAGCTGATTAGGATTAGATATTTAGAATATACAATATATTTCCACATCAGTCTAGTCAGCATAAGTACTTAACACCGTTAAAATAGTTTACTAAATCGGTTGAAATTGAAAGTTCATGCACCTATTTGTACAAATTAAAAGTTTATGTATTTATTTGTACATCGTGTCAAAGTTCATGTACCAAAAAGGTGCGTCTCAATGAAAAAATCATTAAACATGGATCATTTAGCCTAATATAATGGTCCATGGTTAATGATGAAAAAATATCCAAAACTAACCATGTCGGAGATACTCTATTTCTACAAACATAGTAACAAATTACAGTTTGTTCCTGAATATTAAAAACAAATTTCCAAAAGCAGTGACCAATTTAGTAAGATTATTACAGACCAAACAATAATTATAATTCTCCAGTAGCCAATGTCCAAACAGCAAACAGACCAACAACTCAGCAACACTACAACATATCCCATCACAGATTCTCCGTGCCCAATGCCAGTTTCCTTAAATCTGCACAAATTTGAACAAGTTAGTAATGGATAGTTGTGAATTAAGAACATTGAAACAAACTAGAAAAAGTAACAAGATAGTATAATACTTTCTTCTACGGCATCGACCTCCTTTAATTAATCATCCAATGTGATTGGATTACAAGACTTTCTGAACCAATCTTGTGTACAAATAAGTGATTCAATAATTCTAGGAATCAACGATGATCTGTAATTAATTAGAACATAACATACAATGTTGTAGACACTTTCAAAACTTACTGTTGAAATTGGAATGACCGGAATATCTATAACCATTCTGAAAACTACCAGGAACTTGTGACTATTCTCTTTACACCAAGCCAGTATATCGAAAACAGATTCGTACTCCTCCAAGCCTTCTTTCAAATAACTATATAGCTCAGTCGTAGAATTACTTTTGTTGTTGCGTTTAAACTGCTTAAAAGCATCAACCATCACGCCTCTTTGTGGTTTATCATTACCACCAACCATTTGAGAAGATTGTGATTGTTAGTATTTGTAATTAGGAATAAGTGTAGGGTTAATCTTGTCTTTTAGCTTCATTTCTTGCTCTATATAAGTTGCTCCATATCCTTTGTAATACAACACAAAATCAGATATCATTCTCATAATACAATTTGATTCTCTCTTATCCTCTCTTCCATCCTATAAATTCTAACTGGGATAATGATGGACCACTGCTTACTACATATAACAAAAAAAATACTTATTAAAAAGATCATATTAAGGAGTTTCAAGTTTCAACAAGCTTTGATGGAGTATAATTAGAATGAAACATAATGTTAATCACATACTTAATAAAATCTAATTTGTGACTTAGATCAAACACACGAGCAATAAAAATGAACAAATTCACTTTTTCAATATCACCCCAATATTAATTATATTTCAACTTTATTTTCGAGTCATATAAGAAAATCTAAACTCATCACAATTCATAGCATCATTGAAGATAATATAAGTGTCACGAATACGTAACACCGGTGATAGCGATGAAAAATGGGCTTTTGAGCCCATAAATAAAATACCTAGAAGGCATGTGATGCGATGTCGTTTTGCACCATGACGTATTATCGTTATTTGGTTATGTGAAAAACGGAAATGACAAAAATGGGGCTGGATGGTGAGTGGCACGTACAGAGATCGAGTTGTTGCCGTTAAAGAGAACAGAAAGAAACTTATGAATCACGTATATGTAAATGGTGACTGCTGTTCGTCGATTCGCGCTTCCATTGCTACTCTCATTTTCTCTTCTCTCATCGTTTTCTGGTAATTCCCAATCCTCCGATTCTTCTTTTGTTCATTCACATCTATTCATAATTTAGGGCGTTCCGTTCGTGATCCGTGATTCGACCCTTTTTATTCATTTTTTTTATTTATAAAAAAGTGATATATATGTTTGGTTGATTGGAAGTATTTTTGGAACAAATAGTTGATAAAGTAAATGATTGAACCCCTATATGAGATCGTTTTCGTGTGAATTTATTATCGATTTATTTCCAGATTTATTTTATGTTGTTTTTTTTTTTCTTACTGAAGATCACGTTCGTTAATCGTTAGTGATATGTTTGTTTACTGAGAAAACAGGGAAACACGTAAAAAAAATGAAAATTTCCATCAATCAACCTTGTGATTTGTGTGTGTGTTTTTTTCTTTCTTTCTATTTACATACCTTAAAAATGCAACTAAGGTGATGATATTTGCTGGATTCTGGTTTATTGATTTTCCATGTCTTTTTTGGTTTCTCAGCTATTTACAGACCGTTTGTCTCTTTTCTGTCACATTTTGGTTTTGTTTATTTTTCCTGTTGGCTGGTTGTTGATGGTCTGTTATATGGGTTTGTAGTTGCATGAGTATTGTGTGAGGAATTGGAACCCTAATTTTCATGGAGGGACTGGGAGGTGATGCTGGTGCTGAGGTTGCAACTTCTCTTGTCAAGTGGAAGAATGAGTTTTCCAGGCATTTTCAGTACTATTTGGATAAATCTACCCCTCTCCCCCTCGAGAGGTGGCTTGGAACATTGGCTGTCGCGTTGGTTTATCTTCTGCGTGTTTACTTTGTTCAAGGGTTTTAAGTTGTCACCTACGGTCTTGGGATCTATATCTTGAATCTCTTGATTGGTTTTCTGTCACCCAAGGTTGATCCGGAACTTGAAGCTTTGGATGGGGCTTCTCTGCCCACGAAAGGTTCTGATGAATTCAGACCCTTCATTCGCCGCCTCCCTGAATTTAAGTTCTGGTAATGTGTTCATTCTTTTCTTTCTGTTTTGTTTGTTTATGCTCTTATGTAATGCACAAATACAGAATTCTGCAATTTCCCCCAAGGCTGGAGATTTATGCTTAGTTTAGTATTAGGTGTCATTTTTGAAGAATCATACAGTTGACCCTCTTCAGTTTGAATGCTAGTAGTTTATGATTGGTTTGTCTCTTATAGACTTGTCTAGTGAAGTTTTGTCCGACTTTCTCTGATTATTAGTAGAAGGCTCAAGGCTCAATAAGACCTTTAATTTGTCCCAAATCATTTTACTTGAAATGCCTTCATGGGTTTATTGTGATGGAGATGGTTAAGCTCTAAAGTTAACGTGAGGGACTTGTCGTGAGATGGCATAAAGCCGTAAGTGTTAGTTCCCAAGACAAGATATTCATGAGAATTGGCTTTGGATCCCCTCTAGGTAAAACTCTGAAAGATGCGTGTATTCTTTTCTTTTTGTGTTTGTGGGTTAGGACATAGTGTTTTCTCGAATTTTTGTGTGGTAATTTTTGCTCTGTTCAGCATATATGTATCCTTTTTGGAGTGTTTTAGTTTTGCCGTACTATATTAGATGGTAAATTCCTTGCTCTGCGCCTCTTGAATGATTCCATAATCAGTGGATCTCTTCTGGTTTACTATTGCTATTATAGTGTCATGTCTATCAAAAAAGGTATCTACCCACTAGACAAAAACTCGTCTTTTACATGGGTCAATCCAACTGTAGAGGTGCAGCCTACTTACAATACTGTGTTTTCTTCCAACTAGAACATACAAATGGCCATGCCACCCCCTTTCTTAGTAGTCTCTCATTTTCTTCAATGATTGAATTTGAGTTTGATGCTTCCAAGTTTTAAGATTTGGATTTGATTGTTTCATTTTCCTGTTTGTGGTTCCACAGGTATTCCATCACAAAGGCCTTTCTTGTTGCATTTGCTATGACCTTCTTTTCCATACTGGATGTACCTGTTTTTTGGCCAATATTGCTATGCTACTGGGTTGTTCTATTTGTCCTGACAATGAAGCGTCAAATCATGCACATGATCAAATACAAATACGTTCCGTTCAGTATTGGGAAGCAGGTCAGTTGCTACTGTTTATATGAGTTAAAAGATTCTCTTTGCTAGCGTATGGAATAGAATTTTCGGTTATGAAAATGACTTTGGCAAGAGAATCATATCCATGATTCCCACCCCGCGGGTTCTAAAAAATTTACATCCAAAGGCTCCTTTACATATTTATAGTTGGTATCATTTTGTTTGGACCTGCAGTTTTAAAGCCTATTCAGTCTCCTGTTTGATGTTTTATCATTTAAGGAAATACATTATGATTGTGCTTATTTTGATTTTGACAGAGGTACACCGGTAAAGGGTCTTCTGCAAATTCAAGCAGAAGCGGTTCACCTAGAGACTGAAGCTGCAAAGCTTGCTTGACTTGGAGGGTTTTAAGAAATTTAGTGCTTGTAGATATAACCCCAAATTTAAAGTCAACTTGTGTACCTAATTGGGGGTTGATTGATAACTCTTGCAAGAGTCCCTTTTCACCAGCTGGGTCCCCGGCGTTGGAACCGAAATTATCTAATTTGTGCATAAGTTTAGAGTAAAGGTTTATTCCTTATGTCGTTACATTTCAATTTCGAGTACTTGTATTGCTTATCATTTATATGATTTGCCTATTCCCTGTCTAGATTTATTTGAAACTATTTACTGCTTTGTTCTCTGTGTGGCCTTACATTTAGATACATTGTTGTGTTTTTGAGATTTGGTAGCAACTCAAATTACAGGACTACTGAGATAATTCTACAGAGCCAGCACCATTACCTGTAATGAAATAGATTATTATTCAAAGCATAAGTTTTTTTAGGCTTTTGGTGTTTACAAATAGAGCTGACAATTTGTACTTGAACCCACGGGCACTCAACCCGACAACTTTTGGGTCGGATCGGGTACCTGAACGCAATTCGGTGTTTTTATGCCTAACACCTGAAACAACTTTAGGGTAGTGTTTAACAATCGAACACGACACTCTATTTGTCAGCTCTACTACAAGCATCAGGAAAAGAAGAGACAGTAATTGCTTCTCTCACTGTGACAAACCAGTGAATGTAAATGCTTATCTCAAGTACACTGTTTTGTGCAACTCTAGTGCAAGATTGAGAGAAGAGGCTGTTATCTCTAAATGCCTTAAAACATGAATCACAGACACAACTTACAAAGTAGTTTAGAAAATCTTGTACTGATAACTTCACAAGCAGAAAAAAGTTTTGAAAGTAGTCTGTTCTTGTAAACACACATTTTCTTTCAGTTTTCTTGGAGAGAGATCTAAATTAGTTGAACCCTATAAAAAGACTGGAAACATCCGAACATATAGTAGTCTCATTTGTATGTTCTGATATGTCGATATCAACACGAATGAGTAACAGCCTAATGCAATCAAAAAGTCGTAGTGATGTAGAAAATGAAGATGGCTCTCCGACATCATAGTTGCAAACCATGCACTCTAACAGTTGCTGGAAGCAGCCTTCCTGCATATGCTTGTAAATTTCGCAACAAACTCTGCAGAATAGTGCATGATAGATCGATCAGTAAACCATTCAAGCAGTGGTTAGTGCTCAAGTTTAAAACAAAATTGCAAATTCATAGTTTAAAGAGCCAGCAACAGATCATTGTTGTACTAGCTTAGGGATCCCATCAGAAACAATTGTTTTGGGTGCAAAGAGAGAGAGTACTACTTCTCTCACTACTACCGTCTAGTTCATTTTCTGGTAGGAAATCACTGTATTTGATATTGTAGTAACTTCTTGCCTAAGACACCCCAGTTTCGGAATGTATTATGCAAGAATTTGATTCTCTCCAAAAATTGAAACTCTAGGCAAGTAATTTGCTACTTTGGCCACATTCCCAACAAGTAAGCAATTTTGAACTAATTAATCTATACAAGAATTGAGAAGTGTTACTACAACGAAGGATTGTAGTACACATGCATGAATTTATCTAAATGATGGATCTTGAACAGTAGTCGACTAATGTTACCTTCTAATTTCAGTAAAGCACTTGTTCCTGTTGGGAGCCTTTTGTCCTGCAGAAGTTGAGCTACGGTTACTTACATCTTGTCAACAGAAATTAATGAAAGAAATGAACACGATCAATGAAGATAGAACTTACATAATAAGCATGCCAATAGTAAAGTTCCCTCTTCAAACTACCGTCAACTCCCTTAAGAAATTCTTCTACTAGCTTCTGCATTTGGATGTAAATTACTCACAAAATAAGATTTTTCGCTCAGAGAGTTCAATTGTCCTTTTGAACTGAAATATTAAATGTATTACCTGCAGAATTAGTTTAGGGTGCACAAAATCCACGAGAAGCTTTTGAAACTTTCCCCGTATATAAAACAATCTGGTAAAATCATATTCATCAGAGAAATGAGTTTATTTTAACTACATGGAAGTAAGAACATAAAAACAAAAAGGATTTGAAAAGGTTTTATATTTGTTTATTATTAATTTCCTTTACCAGAACAAGGGGAAAAAAAGAAACAGTTATACCTCTTAGTTGATGGATCAGCAAGGATTTCTGCAGCAAGTTCCACCAAGACCTCTTCCCACCCAAGTGGAATTGGCTGGTCATCAAGGAAAGGATATCTGTGATGCACAGCATCTCTGAGTAAGTGTATATTCAACTTATTCTGAACTTGTATGAAAAATATTTCTCTCCCTTAAAATCTCACTTGTTTGCTTTGCATGCTTCAAGAGCCATTATTGCTTTTCTCAGGTTCTGCTTTGATTTGGTTGCAATCTTAGCAGCAAAGCTCATGGGCAGATCAAAATCCTCCTTCCTTGATATTTGAATAAGCACCTCCATGATCTGTAATGACAGGAAATTTGGAACTTAGACATATTTAGCTCAAAAGCCAATACATTCTGTTTAATAGAAAACTTAAATCTATTAATGCTGTACAGTGTAGCTGGCACTAGACTAATGAAAATTCTAGAAGAGGTGATAAGCCTCGGAGATTAAAGGAAACAGGCACACAGGATAGTTTTTACATTCTCACATACAAACTAGGAAGGGAAGTTAGAGCAGTCCATTATAACTAATGTTATAACACAGTCAAGGAAGTTGAGGGGAGGACTACTTATAACTAATGTTAAAAGTACAATATATCACAGGTTCAAGTTATGGACACAGCATCCCTGCAAAAGCCTGGGTGAGACTGTTACTGTGTTACATAAATGACTGTCTAGACCCCACACTGGTGGAGCTTCATGCATTGGGCCACCTCTATACTGTGGGGTTCCGTGGAGCCATGAATATCATCTTTTCTATGAGATTACAACTAGAAAGTATCCACCAATTCTTCTGGATGATCCAACAGGTCTAATGCAAATGAGTCAACTACAACAACATCCAAGCTGTTTCCTAAACAATATTGAGGCCAGTTAAACTATGAAGAGAAAAGTAATATGGCAGTTCCAAACTCTCAGATACTCTACACTTCTATCTCTTTTCTAGAACAAAACAACGGTGTAGATTTTAGAAACTGAAGAGCAGTATTTTATTTAACTATTTATAAATGCATCCAGTCAGTTGATGGGTGCACTCTAATATTAAAATATATACTTACTTCATGAGTTACAGGAGCATCAACTTTAATGACTTTGCAGCGACTTCTCACCGATTCAAGGATGTCTACATCGTCTTCACAACATAATATGAGTTTACAAGCGTCTGTATAACAGTCCATTATCCATTTTATCAAGTGCTGGATGTTTTCTGAGGCTTTATCAACCTCATAAAGTACCATCACTGCCATCAGGAATAAAATCCATGTTAGACACAGTTCACATGTTTCAGACAAACATATTGAAAAAAATAATTTTCATGGCCTTCTCTGGGTACTGTTTGTCAGTAAGAATCAAACCTTTACAATCTGCCTTGAAATTAGCATTGCTGACTTCAGGAACCATGGCATAGTGGCTGCTTATTTCCTTGACTAAAGCCATTAATGCATATCTAGCATTTGGTTCCAAGTTTACATTGAGCTCCATATGGTGAGCACTAGAAGTTAACGGAACAGCTACTAGTGCTGGTCTTTTTTCCTGTCAATAAGAAAGCACCACAACTTGATAATTTCACAACAAGTGGTATCACAGTAGTGTTGGTGTCTGATTCACAACAGTTTAAGCATATAAAATCTTAAGAGCATGTCAAATGGGTGAGACTTTCAAGCACCACAATTTTGAAGACAGAAATTGATTAAACCAATTTGGTGACGGTTAACCATTAAAGTGGCCGAGTTAGTCCAACGAATAAGAAATTCTTAAAGACAACAGTAAGGATACTGGCAAGGCTCTATGTCCTACTGTGGAGGTCATACAGTGAAATAGTCTGCCGACCTAGGATTTAACTGGATATGGTCCTAGATGGAGTGCGATAGCAAGAAATGAGTTAGAACAACCCCAAAAATAGAAGGATTATTATTTGTACGGGTTAATATTGCATTGATCACAGGCTAAAAAAGATTGAAATTGTTGCAAACATGCTGATGGTATTTCGCTATGGGGAACTTTAACTTGAAAATGTAGCAGAATCCATGTACCTGAATCTGGAAGTATCTTAAATCATGAGATATCTGCAATATAATATGTAAAAGTCAGATTAAGCATCCAAAATGAACGATCTTCATTTATATTGCTATTATTAACAGGAAACCTACATTCCAGGATGGGTCACCAAAAACTTCTCGTAAAAGGGCCATTGTGAGTGCTCTTTTCCCTGAACCAGCTGGTCCCTTAAATAGAATATGGGGGAAAATGTCCTGGGATACCTGCAACACACAATGGAATGAGTAACAATCATAATAAATAGACTCCTGATCTGCACCAGAAGTTGCATATTTTTAACTGTTAGAGGACTAAGAGTATCTTTAGGAAAGTGAAACTGAATAAATATGCAGGATACAGTGTAACTGATCCCTGCAAGTACTGATAGACCATCAGATTGGAGAACGGGAAAATATGACTTATTGAATTGACTTACAAGTTGCTTGAGAAGCTGAGCTTCTTGTTTATGGCAAGTGAATCCATTCAATGAACCAGGTCGATACTTATCAGCCCAAAATTCCCTCAGGCTCTCAACAACAAATGCTTTCTCAATAAATGCAGATTCATCAAACGCTCTACTTTCAGGTGATTTTGAGGTCTTGCAAGATCTCCTCATACAAGCAAACCATGGTTCTGTTTGGCTTTTCCGTCTATTCGCAGTGAACTTCCTCATGCTGTCAGTAGTCCTCCCACTAGCATCACTCATCTTACTACTAGGATTATCACTGCTCTGCCCGCTTATAGCTGAACTAGGATTAGATGAAATTACTTTTGTATTGCCATCAAAATGACCATTGACCCTATTTTTCTGATGAGGGATTGAACCATTTTGGAATACCATTTTGGGATTGGGGGTAAAGCGGTTTTCAAAAGTACCATTCTTTGGCAACATGTTGTTCTGCAATGATAAAGCAGTACGGTCACGGGAGAAGAAGATATCACCAGGTGAAATGGAATCCGTACTTTCAAACATTGAAGCTTGCTTTATGGGCTCTTTGGAAAGCTTTGCATTGGCAACCATTTCGTTGATTTCACCAACTGTTGGAGATTTCATGTGGGAACTTTCCTTCTGTTTCCCAATCATGTTCCTTGACAATGGCGAGGGTGTTCTCTCCCTTCTTTGTTCTGTATGACCATTCATGCTCTGGGGATTCTCTTTTGGCCTATTTCTTGGTGCAGTAACTGATCTCCGGCTCAACTTCGATCTCTGAGTCACTCTATCTTCAAGAAACTGTGGGTCAGCATCCCTTTCATCTCTACTAGGCGTTCTGTTCGGCTTTCTATTTGAGTTCACTTTCCCATCATCATCATCATCCAACTTGCTCTCCTCTCTCCCAAATTTGTAAGGAGAAACATGCCTTCTCCTATCTGACTTTGAAAAGGGACTAACATTCGTACGAATATCAGAAACTGGTTTTGCAGAAAGAGCATTACCATCTTCTCTGCGTGGCTTGTATGGCGACTTACTGAGTCTCCTTCGAGGTGGGCTGGCCGCTATATCCCGTTTAGGAGAAGGTCCATCATATTCAACCTTTGAAGCAGACTGCCTCCGGTTCACTGTCAGAGGGCTCGTGTTTCTCCGTGTCACACCTTTCGATCGCTGATCAACTCCTCCCAACACATCATTCTTCCAGGTGTACTCATACCTGGGACTCTCGTGCCAGTCAGTCTCCGTGTCAGATGGTTCATAACCACTTCGCCTCTGCTTCATATGCTGCTGAGTAACCCTGCTATACCGTGACAAATTCTCCATCCCAAGAATCACAAACAAGTGAACAAATGCAACACAGTTCAGTAATGGTTCAGGCAATTAATCAAACACTTGGTGGGCATAAACCACTAACCCAGTTCATAGAAAAATGCACGACCGTTGGTTTTGGCATTTAATCAAACAGTTGGTGGGCATAAAGAAAAAAGCCGACCCAACAGAAAAAGAACAACACAAATGCAGTCACTTTCTCAAGATTTACAAGGAGATAGAGAAACGACGAAGAAGACGAAAAGAGCAAGAGCAATGGGTATCTAGAGAAAGTGAAAGAATAGCATCTACGAGGAAGGAGATACTTAAATTTAATAGTAGAGCGATTGAATCGAAGCCGACCCATCGACGAAGACGAAGCTGGGTGTTGGTCAAATGGTTGTTCCAGAGAATGTACAAGAATGATAATGGACACGTTTCCTGTAATTTCAAAGATGGCCATATAAATCGACGAAGCTTGTCCTTTAGGGTCGTCTGTAGCTGTCTCTGTCTGTCTGATCAAAAAGGACGAAACTCGGATGTCTCCAACAGCTCTTTCCCAACTAACTTTTAAAATTACACTTACAGAGTATCATGAATGAGACTCTCACTCAAGAAATAAACGAAATGAATCCGGATAGGGTGCTCCGCGTCTTTGAAACGGGTATTGGTGTTAATCATTGATGTGACAAATCATTTCATCGGCATAATTTATTGGCTGGGAGTCTCAATCAATAAATCATATTTGAGATTCTTTTTCTTTTTTAAACTTATATTCACAGGGAAATTACAAATAGCACCCCTATAATATACACCTTTTGCTTTTTACTATCCTAAACTTATGT
>JAYMTF010005412.1:0-11599 GCA_036897485.1 Pelargonium nanum | reverse complement strand
TGCACATGAATTTAATTTGAATTTATACTTAAATTTGGACACATGTCGTACTATCAGTGTGCCACTTGTCACACAAAGAGCTTGTGTGTTTCTTATATAATATATATATTACATTAGATTTGAGTGATTAAAAATGACAAGTCACATTGTTAATCAGATCAACATCTTAAAATATTATCATTATTGACAAACTTTAATATTATATCAAAATAATCTAACTCCATTAAAAGTTTGAACTGGTTGAAGGCCCACAATAAGTGATTTAAGTTGTGAGCTCAAATGTGAGGTGAAGGAGCAAGGAAAAAAGTGCAAAGCTACTCCTCTTGTGCTACTTATGTTGTATACATCTTACTAGGACAGAAAAATTAGAATTCTTGCTATCACATGACTTGTATGACAATCATGGTTTGTCCTCATGCCTTGATCCACCTGACCATAATTAACACCAACACAAGATCTTGACAATGGACCACCACCTCCACCACAACACTTACATTATATAATCTGAACCATGATATTGAAACTTGCATGCCTGAAACTGCCCATGATTTAACTTCAAGCAAAAGCCATGTGGCCATATCATTCACAAGGCCAAGGCCTAGTAGACCCACCATGTCTCAACACTCTTTGGTTTTACCACAAGCATTGTTATGTGAGAACTCAAGTAAACTTTACCCATAAGCATGGCAACAGAGCCATGATCAGAACATGAACTCACAATATCACATATTTCTATCATTTGAGACATGGAACTAAACTGTATAACAAATTAACAAATGATTTCATTTATAGTAAATATTCTACGAGCGCTGCACAGTTGTTTCAGTTACATTCTATAGTTCAGTTCTTCGCGAAGAAGAGATTTACATACAAGGAATAATTCAATTGTGCTTCTTTCCCTTCCTTCCTCGGGGAATCTTGCTGAGAAGACCAGAATCCATCTTCCGATAGTTATCTTGGAGGTTTCCGAGGATCTTGTATATGAACTTATCAATTTCATCTTCATACTTCTCGTACATAACTGGTAGGGTGTGGGCGCCAACGAATCCTGAAGCAACGGAAGTGTTTCTTTTGCATTAACAACGTTGTACGTAAAGATCAACCAGAAATACAACCTAAAATGGCTATAGAATGATTCCACCAACCCAGCAGAACATTATAATTAACATGTATTGATTGTATTCAACTATTCTTTTTCTATAGACCATAGTTTTACACATTCAGTAACATTTTTATATCAGAAAGTTTACTAGATATTTTCCTAAAAGTTGGTTCAGTGCCTTACATTATATCCTATTTTACATATCGATACTGAGTAATCCTGTGTTTGGCTTACATATCTACATGTTTGAATTTGAACATTTTACGAGACTGCAAACGGAAAGAGTAAGATATCTCACCTGTGTATATAACGGTGAGGAAATCGCACCAACTCCCTACAACAGCAGCAGCCCACAAGCTCAATACAACCTGAAAAGATTTCCTTATAATTAGCCAAATTGTCTTTGAGAAGAACTATAATATTTCAAAAACTTACGAAATGTTACAACTTAAATAAAAAGAACATTCTATCCTTAGGAATTTATCAGAAGCAGAGCCAATATGAATAGTATTTCACAATCAGATTTTAAGATATATACTACTTTTCGCCTTTTGAGTTTCTCCAAAACCGGCTTGCTTTGTTTCTAGTTTCTACTTTACAAGAAGTTTCACAAGAATACATGAATAAAATCTTCATGCTACAAATCGTAATCTCCATTATACCCGATGTTTCTTTCACTTGGACAACCAATTTGTCCCAATCCCAAAGTTCAACTATATATGAGCTAGCAAATTTCAAGGTCTGGTTATATATTTGTTTACGAGTGTATAAATAAGAAGATCAAGCATACCATCAGAAATTGCTTCAAGCTGCCTCCACATGAAACATCCTGAATCACCCTCAGAGCTCGGTTGACCTCAGCACCAATTGTTCTGGCTATATTAACAAATAACTCGTCTGGCAAAACAATGCGAGGGGCTCTAGGCGAAGACCTGCCACTGTGGAGAAATTGTCAAAAAGAACTTTAGGTTCAGTTCATCATACTCGAACTAGGCAACTACTGAAAAGAACATCAAAGAGCGAAGAATTGAGCTAGTGTGAATCACCTGTTAAAAAAGACCGAAGCATTTGACCAGACGAATTGAGCAATCATGCCAAAAATCAGGGCAAAGCATACAAGAGTCAGAACATGATAATTAAGCCATTCAAAGATTGTCCAGATAGCAGTTGCAGTAGTTAAAACACCAGCCGACTTCTTCTTATCCCTCCATAACATCACGTCCGCAGCTACAAATTTGGGTGAAAAAAAGAAGGAAATTTAGAGTATGCAAATATAAAGGTGATTATATAGGTGAGGGCTAATCATATTATCATAATATCCTACATTTACCGCCGCCCAAAAGATGGTGGACAGGCTTCTGACGCCCAAACAGTCGATTGAACTGAGTAGTTACAGAGTTATTTGATTGCTCTTCCTCAAAGAATGACATAGATTTGTGATTCGAATTATTATCAGCAAGTGTTTCCATAAGGTTGCTCAAAAGATTCTCAGCTGATAATTTCTTTGGCATTTTTGCTATACTTCAAGAAAGAAAGACATTTGTCAAATCATGAACCGCAAACAACAATCCAATTAAGTATATTAATACAGTACAATCATCTCATTCAATTGAAGATTAGAACCATAATGCCACATCTTACATATAGAGAGGATATAAGAAGATGAAGCTAAGATTCCCTTCAGCTTTCAAAAAAATTGAACTAAAAATGTGGGACTGTTTACAAATAGGCGTATGGAAGTGACACCTTCAGATGAAAGACTATAATCCCATTATGAATTGAAATTCTTGTAAATTATCCAACAAAGAACTACAAGAAAAAATATTCAAATAATTGAAATGACTAGTACATCTATCCAAATATTGCTGAGAAGGACATGTCTAAATCAAAGAACCAAATCAATCCAACAGCATTCATCAAAACCAAAAATTGAAATGTCTAATAAATTATCAAACACAGAACTACAAGAAACCATTTTTTTCAAACAATTGAGGTGACTAAGAAATCTATACCAATTTAGCTGAAAATGATGTGCCTAAATCAACCGACTTAACCAATCTAACATACCAAAATCTTCAAAATAATTGAAGCAACAAAAAAAAAACAACATTCTCACGGTGGCCCCAAAAAAACAGCAACACAACAAAGGGATCAACTCATCAACCCATAATCAATCTCCCACAATCAATGTTAATAAGGTCACCAATCATTTTGAACACTTGAAACAGCCTAAAACTTAAATTTACAAATTAGTCCCAAATTAAACAACAGCCCAAACCCGAAATCACTAAACAGAAACATTTTCAATCTAACACCATTCGTGAGATTGGAACTGAAAATCTTCAAACGACTGAAGCAACCCAGAAGCCACAATTCACAAACCAACCAAAAACAACAGTTCCCAAACGAGAAACAGTCAAAATGAAACAACCCAGAACCAAATCTAAAATCTTGAGTAAACACACTCATGCAACACTTGAAACCAAAAATTGCTAAACAATTGAAACTTGAAACTTGAAACAACCCAGAATCCAAAATCCACAACCCAGCCAAGACCCACATCCAGAACCCAAACTCAAAGCCAAAAACAAAACAAACCCATTATCACACAAACACCAAACCCAGATGGACATAAAACTGAAGTAAAATAAAAAGACGATGAGCTCAAAAAAGCACGAACCAGAGGAAGAAGAAAAAAAATCAGTGCCGGAGAAGAAATGATGAATCAGCAACAGCAAATGGTGGGTTATTTATATAACTGTAATTAAAAATCGATAGCGGTGTGAGCGAAACGTTGTTGAACAACTTGTGGGAGAAGGAACAGGAAAAGGTCAGAGAATCAGGAAAAGAGAGAGAGAGAGAGGTTGTTGCTTAGCAACTGAAATTTAGGTGGATTTGCGTGCGTGTGCTGACAAATATACAGATCCGTGAGTAGAAGCGAAGCCTAGCGCATCACCATCATCGGCCATCGCCATCAGAGACAGAGTGCAGAGACAAGAAAGACCCATTTGGTTTGGTCAAATACTATGATTTGGGCTCTCAGCGACCACCTCCATTTTAACGTTGCGCTGACCTTTAAACTTGAAATTTTCAGATACCATTTCTTTTTTGTTTCTGAGAATTAACTGATATTAAGGATTTATTTATGGATATAAATTCAGATTTTGACATAGGGGTCAAATACTTGAGCACCAACTCCAAGGAGTGACTGTTTTTAGACTTGGTATATGAAAAAATATTTTAAATTCATATCGGAACAAAATTATTTTTATAAATATTATGTGACCAAATAATTCAACTTTAAAAAAAATCAAGCCCAAAGTTTGATTATCAAAGAGTTAAAGTTACTTATATTGTCAGTAGAATAAAGTTATAAAAAGAGGAGAAAAAATAAAAGGAGAACAACAATCTAGATAATTTTAGTGGCAAAATATAATTTTGATGTTGTAATTTTTTGTATTCAAAATGAAGATTTGCACTTAAGATCTCTAAAGAAATCCGAAGCGCTTAAAACGCTTGGCCCAATCTGCTTTGGTCTAACATTGTTATAAAATTATAATTTTATGATTTAAACCATAGATGATGGTTATAAAAAGGTAATATGTAAGATGTGAAAGTATTAGTATTTCAATTTTCAGATTATATAAATTGTAATGATGTATTTCAGTGATTTTGAAATAAGTAAATGTATTACAACATCTAAGGGAATAGAAAGAAAAAATATTATGAATCAAAATTAAAGAGATTGGACATTTTGTTAAGAGTGCAAATTAAACATTTATTTAGGTAATTAATGATTGGTAATTGAACATAATGTATGCGCATAAACAATAGTGATATTTAATGGATGTGTTGTAATGAGATAATTGGGAGAATCTTACTATAACAAGTCAAAGGAGACAAAATTTCTGTTTATTTATAGCATGTCACTTTATATGATTGATGTGATTGAATTTTGAGGAAATGTTCTCCCACTAATAATTGTTCCAATCACTAACATGGATCACCAGTTCACCACCTCCTAATTTTAGTTATATTCGATTAATTTCAACTATATTATTTAATAAATTGCTAATTAAAATTTTTGAACCAGTGAATTAATTTGTTTTATTGAAATTCAGTTTGTTGAGTTTATGTCACTTTGCTGTATATACTTATTAGTTATTGTTTGATATTATAGAGAAATCGAGTTTGTTCACCCACCAGATATTGTATGACAATATGTTGTTGTAAAAGAGTAAATACCAAATTAGCTCAAATAACATAGCACTTAGATGAGTGCTAATAACCAAAGTGTCAAGTGTGTAGGAGAGCCACAGTATCATGAAAGGCGTTCAAATTAGTTACCTCAAAAATAAGACTATGAAGACAGAATATGACATTTTGTAACACTACGTCGCACTGACAAATAAAATCAAATGCAAAAAGAATGCATGCGCGCAAAATATGTTGTCACACAAAATGTCATGCCAATCTTTTTTACACCGAGTCTAAGCGTGCGCACATCCATGTGCGATGAGCCAAGGTGCACCGAGCTAGGCATAGGGGGGCGTAGGCCAAGGCGTGCATTGTAGTGCACATATATCGTGTGGCACCAAGTCTATGTTAGAAGAGCATATGTGCACGGTGCTCAAAGTGAAGGATATCTTAAGATAGTACTTGAATGTTCTTATTAGCTTGAGCTACAATCTACTACGTTTAAAAAGTAAGTGGATGTTTCAAAATTCAACCAAGTGATCAAGAAGAAAACATTCGGTAGGAAGCCAACGAGCTCACCCCAATTGTATCATTACAATCAATCGATTACACGACATCGCATCATCGACCATGAACTGTGAGTATAAATATTATCCCACTTACTTAATTAGATGATGAGATTCATTCTTTCACAACCTTACACATATTTCTCTCTAAACAATTCTATTTAGATTATATAGTACTTTTAGAATCCTCGAGATAGAGATCTCACTCTTATGCTTGAGATGAAATTTTATACACTCAAATTTTAACTTAACGACATATTTTTTTTACGGGATTCATAATTTAGGACCCTTATCAATCACCTCATATTAGAGGTCCAAAAAAACCAAAACTCGAATCTTCAAAACCCAACACTTGAATAAGAAAACCAACAAATATAAATATCACTAACATTTGTTTTTATTTACTTTTTTCTTTACCCACTAAAAGTGTATTTCCTAAAAGTGAGTAGGTTCACTAGGTTGAGTGTATGAGAGAATATGGGCCATAAAAGGAATTATATAATATCATGGATAACATTCAATTCACATACCCAACTAATCATCGTGGGAAGACGTGGATCGTGCCACATTAGCCAAAGTGGCAACAATTATTCATTTTGGAGATTAGTTAAACGAAACTCTTGAATAAAAACGTACCAATTAAGTTATCTTTAAAAATAGTTTCACGATTAAATAAAATAAGTTACAAAAATATTATTTCATGGATAGTTTTAGGTACGTAGACTTATTATAATGTGTCCTAATTTGACCAACTTCACCAAAATATATACCTACTTGCAACCTCTTCTTCTCGTTAGCTTCCTATATTTTAATGGCGCCATTGGTTTTTCATTATTTATCTAATCACAATATCTAATTCAAAATTTTCATATTAAGACGGTTGATTTGACTATATTTATAGTTTTATCAAATGTTTTTCTGAATCAATCAATTGTTAGAAAATACAATATATACAATAGTTCTCATAATACGGATAAGAATAAGAAGCTTCCTACGCAAGCAATGATCTAAACTTTCCATACAAAATATGGAAGTACGCTTCCTACACAAGTCCAGGATCTAAGCAATAAGATTCTAAGCTTTCTACACAAGACATATGGACAAAAGTGCAAAATGATGTAAATAAGTGGATAGGATTTTTAAAAAATAAATAATTATTTTGTATGTTATGTGTGCAATATTATTTTGCATTGCATTTCATATGAATTTCAGATACAATATTTAATTTTATATTTTCACTAAAAATGAAAAATTTATTATTTTATTGTCATTTTCCTTCTTCAAGTTCTACACCGTGGAAGTGTGTTTGTGATTTTTCTTCTATTAGACTACTGTAAAGAATCACCCTCCGCATCAGTCTACTGCAATAAAAATGAGTTGTTGATGATTTTAACGTTGAATTCAGATTGATAAAGAGAAAGCAAACCACCTTAACCATCATACCAACAGTCCTGACATGTCAAAAATTGGCCTTAAGAGATTAGTAAGAAGAAAAAGAATATTATGGGCTGAGGATCCTAATTAAAGCAAGTTAGTAGCTATAAAAAATGGACCAAAAATTTAAAATAAAATATAAAAAAGTTGACCAAATTTGGGTGAAAAATTCCAATATTAAAAAAAGAAAAGAATAGATATACAATTTTGTTGGAGTTGAGAAACAAAGTTCATAATGGGCCTTGAAAAGGCCCATTGGCCCAATGACATGTGATTGGGCTACCCAAGTCCAACAATACTCAGTTGAAGCTTACTCAGCTATTAAAAATAATGGAGGCATCTACTCAACAATGACGTGGAAATATTTTAGTTGGCCAGGGTGGAGAGTACATGCCACGTGGCACCAATGGGAGCCCCCACGGCCTTATCCTCCACCAAAAATGCAATCTACACATCATCCACATGCCACATCCCACAATCCAAAACCAGCCAGCCATTTCTCTTCCACATATCTCCCCAAAAATCAAACACTGATCTGCTAATAGTTTCAAAACAAAAACAAAACTCAGAGATCTGAGTGAAATTGAGAGCAAAACAGTAATGGCGTCCACAGCAACATGTTTCTTGCACCACGGCCACGCGCTCGCCACTCCGGCCAGATCGGCGCAGCGCAACCTCGTCCCCGCCGCGAAGCCAAACCAGATGGTCTGCAAGGCACAGAAGCAAGATCACGACAGCGCCGCCGTGTCTCGCCGCCTGGCCCTCACTGTCCTCATCGGAACCACCGCTGTTGGCTCCAAGGTCGCTCCTGCTGATGCTGCCTATGGTGAAGCTGGTATGTATATATATAAATGTATACTCCATTTAGTAATTTGAAGAAGACTACTAGACTAGTCTATGGCTTACTTGAAATTTGGTAAAAATGTGCAGCCAATGTGTTTGGGAAGCCAAAGACAAACACAGATTTCTTGCCCTATGTTGGAGAAGGATTCAAGCTGATAATTCCAGCAAAATGGAACCCTAGCAAAGAGGTGGAGTTCCCAGGTCAGGTCTTGAGATATGAGGACAACTTTGATGTCACCAGCAATGTCACTGTCACTGTCACTCCCACTGACAAGAAATCCATCACTGACTATGGTTCCCCTGAAGAATTCCTCACTAAAGTATATTCAAATTCTCTCTATCTGTTTCCGAAAAGCTAATCCAAACACCCTCTAAGTCTGAAACTCGGGTTTTGGCAGGTTGATTATCTGCTAGGAAAACAAGCCTACTTTGGCAGTACAGATTCTGAGGTATATCAAATTTACTAACAAATTATTGTAGCAATGTATAGTTATGTAAGCTTGTTGTTTACCTTAAAATGATGCGCGTTTAGGGTGGATTCGACTCTGGAAGTGTGGCAACAGCGAATGTTTTGGATACTGCGACTCCGGTGGTTGGAGGGAAACAGTACTACTATGTTTCAGTGCTGACCAGGACAGCTGATGGAGATGAAGGAGGGAAGCACCAAATAGTTACAGCCACTGTGAGTGATGGGAAGCTTTACATGTGCAAGGCGCAAGCCGGCGACAAGAGATGGTTCAAGGGAGCTAAGAAGTTTGTAGAGAGCACTGCAAATTCTTTCAGTGTTGCTTGAATGTGAATCAACTGCAAAAGGGTTTGTATGATTCTTGTGTTTTGAGTTTCCACTGGAGGAGTTTGGTTGGAGGGAAGGAAAGCTTTGTGGATATTTGTTTACATGCAAGAACTAAGGACCCTTTTGTAATGAGTTGGAACTCTCTAATCTCTGTCTCTCAGTTCAGTCAGTAAAGTTTTAAGCCATTGACTTGTCTCAAATAAAGATCTTTAAAGCTCAGAAAGTGTTGTAGAATTGAACATGAACAAATGAAAAACAATAAGATGATGATGATGAAAATGCATTAGCATTATAAACTGCACAAGTAGTATAGACATTGCAGATTCTATGTATGTTGCTGTGAACTTTTGACAATATTGGCAAGTAAAACACCAAAGCTCAGAAGTCAGACACGAATTACAAACTTTATAATCATCATATTGTTTAACGGGTTTAGGAACACATTTCAAGACCTAACCAATGAAGATATGAAAGTTGATTTGTAACTAGTCAACTGAGGATGAATAAACATTTTCAGGGGCACATCAACTGTGCAATGAAACAACAAATTTATTGTCGGAAAGTCGATGCACAATTAACATGTTTGTTTGATATGAATGTCTCGCTTGAGACTAGAACAAAGTATATACAAAGAAAAGGCAATGATTGAGGATAGAAGAATTAGTAGCTCATGGTTGAAGGTTCTTAGCCTCTTTTAAGTTCCTCCGTTGCAGTAGTGGATGCCATTGCTGTGCGTCTCCTTGGGCTTCCTTTTCAGCTCGCTCAAGCCCCATATTCGAATAGTGCGATCATCACTTGCTGATGCCAACATGTGGGGGTTTGCTGGATTCCAACTCACACAGTTAACAGCTCCGGAATGACCTGGCAAAGATTCTATGAGCTCTCCTGAGCTTCTGTGCCATATATAAACCTGGAAATATTGTCAATACGAAACACATGAATTTCTTCTTCAAATAGATTGACAATTAAAGGTAACATCTTAATACCATCCAGAACTAGAAAGGTCATATTCGACCGCAGAGTTGAGTGGCAACCAAAGACAGGTCGTCCAAGGAGTCCCCAAAATATATGATGATTATAACAAATTAGGAGTATGTTTAGGCATGAAGAAAATGAATGTAAAATCAGATGAAAAGAGTTATGTGATGCACAAACATGATAAACAATGTTAACAACTATTTGAAGTAAGCCCCCATTAGCAGTACGATATCACAACCCTTCATGACAATCAAGGACAAGATTACCAACATAATTTGAATTCAGAAAGAAATATAAGAATCCTTACTTGTGAGTCCTCACTGCCACTAGCAATAAAAGCTTGCTCTAGACCACCAAAACATGACCTTATAACAAATCGGGTGCGTTTGTGACCTTTGTATTTGGCGACAAGCTTGGCGTCACTTTCTATGTTCCATAGATGTATTTCTTGGTTCAGAAGATTAACCAGCAAGAATTTATTATCCCTTGATAATGAAAACGAAGTTATAGTTTGATCTTCCTCGATCATTTTACTACGTTCTTCATCTTCATATATTAGTATTGCAGTTTCTCGGATGCTCATAATCTGCTTTCCATCACTTGTTATTTCAAGATCAGAAATCTTACTCGTCCGATGCCCCTTCCAACAGAGTGACTCTTTCCCATCTAATTCCCACAAGCAGATGCTCTTGTCATTTAACCCACAGATGATGGATCTTCCAAATGGAAGCCACCCACATGAAATCACACCTAGACCAGGTTTTTCATAAACATGGAGGCATTCACCGGTTGAGACATCCCACCGCCTGACAGCTTCCTCTACGCCACAGGTCAGAAGCTGACTGTTATCTGAGCTCCACGAAACAGAAGAGACAGCTTTCTGATGCCCAGAGAGTCTATGCTTCAAGGATAAAAAACCATTGGCATTAACCTATAAAAAGAATCAAAATCAAAGTCCATTAAGATGAAAGTGTTTGACAGAAACGACTATGAAAGGATCAATAATCAACAACCACATATGATTGCTCCCCAACTCCTGAGCAGTGAGCACGTACATAAAAGCCTAATATAATCAACAATTGACAGCAAGGATCAAAAGTCCTATCCCAATTATGTACCAGGCTGTTACACAATCCATTTCTTCATTTTACAATGATGACAAATTCCGAAAAAAAAATCTGGTTATTAAGGGACTTCTAAGGTGACCATTATATATTAAACCGGTCCAGATCACGTGTAATAACATATGCCATATATTCTGTGCATATACAATCTATACTTGAACTGAACAGGGTTACCTCCCATATGATTGCCGAGCGATCATTGGACGATGAAGCCAAGTATTTCCCATTATGAGAAAATTGCAAAAACCACACTTCATCACTGTGTTCTTGTAATATCTGTTTCAGAGTAAGTAAATATAACATTTAGAACAAAGCTCCACAAAATACACCTAAACAATGAAAACGAAAAGAATTATTAGCACATACAGCCACAGAAGAGACTTAGAAAACTACGAATAACTATAATCTAGATTAAGCCTAAAGATAAGCTCAGATGGCCCTCTATATGGTAGCAGAAGGAAACAAGTACAAATACATGAACAATGAGCAAGTTTGTAAGCGTAACAATTGATTATATCAGTAATACATTACAGGTGATAATAATGACATATCCAAGTTAATC
>JAYMTF010005411.1:0-11600 GCA_036897485.1 Pelargonium nanum | reverse complement strand
ATATATATAAAAGAACATCACATTATGGGATCTGTTGATTGTCAATTTGAAGAATAAATATGAAAGAACATCGGCAATGAGTGCAAAAAGATATTAGCTTGAGTGAAAATTTAGGAGACAATGCACAATAACAGCAAAAAAAAGTTGCAAAAGACATATATACTTCGAATAATGAACATATATAACTTACAAACCTTTGTGCACTTATTGTGCATTAATTTTTGTATATCATTTTGTTCTATTTATTATGTAAGGCTTAGTACAAGCAATTATGTCCATGTACTATTATTAACTCAAAAATCTTTTGATTTACCGCTTTTTACTCGTCTAAAATGCGTGTTAAGTAAAACTCATAACACTTGTTTTCCTACTCTCCTCGATACGATTCCATAAAAAAAATATGATTATCATAAGAAGAAGGAAATTGATGCATGCATGCGACTTGATAGTCTTTTTTATAATAGAAAATAGCCTCACGTGTGTTGCAGCTAGCGCTACTAATTTTATCACGATTTCAGTTGTTAAAATTAGAAAGAATAATATTTTTAGAAAGAAAGATTAAGGCACATAATGTGTAGTGGGGGAGAGATCTCATTGTTGATGCTCTACTACATAATTTTGTTTTTTCTAGGTGGTTCTCTCATTTCTCGACGTAACAAAAACAACGACCCATATTATTTCTCGTTTAAATACAAATTTCGAATATCGAGCACTTGTTGACTCCACAAAATTAGTTTGGTTATATTGGTTGCTTGGGAATGTATGTATAGTATTTATTTCTCCTACACATATTCATTATAATTGTAAAAGTGTCATTCATACTACTAACGTATTACATGAACGCACTAAACAAATAGTTATCGATTTCCATATATTGCTCGATCTCGTCTTTCTCTGAAAATCTGCATCATTCAATTCTTTGTTCTTCCTTTTTGCTCTATAAATAAGAGCATTGTTTGTAATTAAATACTGAACACTTGAAATATACGTAGTCTCGTATAATTAAACTCGCAGACAAACGGAGGGAATTGAGAGAAGGTGAGCAGATTTTGTTGATATAAATGCCAAAAATGACAACTGTTTTGAGCTTCATACTTCATGTATTTACCCAATTTGACCATGCCAAAAGGATCATGAACCCTAATTTTGTTGAATGATTATTTTATTAATTATTTTAATTATCATATCCAATAATATTGTTGCTTTTCTTATTTTGATTGTCATGTCCAAGTTTCATGAATGGTGTCTCAATATTTTCCCAAGTTTTCTTTGCTGATATTCTTTGGTTATGGTTCTCTTAACGTCCTCTGTTTAAATTAATTAGTAGTTCTTTTTAGTAATGAGAAATACAAAAATATATATATACACACACATATATATAGAGAGAGATGATTTAGCATCAAGAAAACATATATATGTATATATATATATATATATAACATTTTACGTGGAAATGCAATGTTAGAAAAATTACAGGATCACAGTCCACACTAAAATCTTTGTTATCAACGGTCGTGGGTAATATCACCATACTCTCTTAGAACAATTCATTAAGAAGTATTTAAAAAATAAAATAAAGATAGAAAAATACCATCGAGATAAAATTAATAATTTAGATCTCTAGAAATCAAACACCGAACTTCATTGTTGGAGTAGAAGAGACAATAAGATGAACTCCCTGTCTAAAAATCAGAGCAATCCAACTATTTTCGAATCTATTTGAGTTAAACTAGAAAATTCACACTTGAAACAAAAAGAAGATAACAATAGAATGTACAAGTACGGAAGTACCTTCAAATGTTCGGATTTTGTCCCTTGGAAACAAACTTTAATCACATTAGTAATCTACCAAAAATTTCATAAATTAAAGATCATACGATCTTCAAATTAAACTATTTTCTTGGTAGATTACTAAGTGACTAGAGTTACTCTCCACTTTTTCAAGAACCATGAAATACAAATTAATAGTACGTATAATAAGAAAAATTTAAGAGAATGAGGCTCTAATAATCGGATTAGGGAGTAACCATAAAATTATTAGAATACAATTCTCTTCTAATTTTCTAGTAAATCCCCAACCGATTAGTGAGAGTAAACAAACTTTGTTTTTGCTTGAAATTGAAACCCCTTTTCAGGGGTTTAAATAGCCTTTCAAATGAATCCTTATTGAATCAGAGCCGTTGAAACAATTCTTAGTTTTAATCGTGTCCATCCAAACAAAGGAAACTACATGATTATTTTCAATAAATTGTTACATCTAACCATGGCCTATTTTTGAAAAATAATGCTCAAATGCTTGAAACATAATAATTTATTTCCATGTCTCATATGGTAGAATATCATTTGAGATCTTTTTAGTTAGCAATTAAATTATATATCAAACTACAAAATGAAAAATCAAAACCGTTGAATCGCTACAATGATCATACTCGGCCTAATAAAGAAAACTAAAAAGATCGAGTAAACTTATGTTACGTAAATCCGATCTATAGAGTTGCGACGTATGGACTACCTCTAAAGACATGCAGTTCAGTAATGTGGGTATTTACTTAGCGACCTTTTGATGGTCAACAAAATAAGTGCGACACTTTTCGGCGGACAAATTAAGCAATAAAATACAAGGAAACGTCAAAACTATATTATGACAACAACGAAAAATAAACATTATTCTGTTTTGTACATCTTTAATTTTTATTTTATAAAAGATTAAGAACAAAATAAGCACATGAACTTATGGTGCACTAATTTTTGTGCATCTAAATTATTTATCTGACGATTCGTTCAATATATCGTGGACATGTGGAGTCATATGCATGTCGCATGTATCATTCATAATATTAACTAAAAACAAATTTCTAATCTCATCCATCCAATAATTAGGTAACTTTATTATATTTTCCATGTCTCATATGGTAGAATATCATTTGTGATGTTTTTAGTTAGCAATTAAATTATATATCAAACTAAAAAATGAAAAATCAAACCCGTTGAATAGATTCGGTCATACTCAACCTAATAAAGAAAACTTAAGAAATTTATTCGAGTATATTTATGTTACGTAAATTCAATAACTATAGAGTTGCGACGTATGAACTACCTCTAAAGACATGCAATGCAACAAGAAGTGTCTTTACTTGTAAATCTTTTGATGGTAAACAAAATAAGTGTATGACACTTTTTGACTAACACATTAAGCAATAAAATATAAAAGAACGTCATAACTATATATGACGCAACAAAAATTAAACACCATTCTATTTTGTACATCTATATATTTATTCATTAAAATTCAAGAGCAACATAAGCAAATAAACTTATGTTACACTAATTTTTGTGCATCTTAATATTTTATTTATTTAACTAACGCTTTGCAAAATATATCTAGTAACGTGCGCAGGCGTGTCACACTTATCATTCATAATATTAACTAAGAACAAACTTCCTTACCACTTATTGTTAGCCATTCAAGCAATTAATGTTGACTTTTAATCTCATCCATCCAATAATTAGGTAACAAATTATAGCCAATTTATTCGTTTTTTGTTCAAATGCATGAAATGTAATATATTATATCCATGTCTCTTATAGTTACCTAATTATATTAGGAATTACAATATATATATATATATATATATATCAAATACAAAATCAGTACCATTGAACTAATTTAGTCACATCCAACCTAATAAATAAAACTTATGAAATATATTTGATTATAATTCACGTTTCATGATTTCGGTATTTAGAATTGTGGCGTATGAACTACCTCAAAGAGCATACAAGAGAGAAGTGCGAATTTTTACTCATGAAGATTTATAGACAGTCGACTTACAAAATAAAATATATAAAAACATCACAATAAGCATTAATTATCGATAATTAGTTGAAATATATTTTATTTTTCAATTTTGTCTTTAAATTGAAATAAAATACAAATTAATGAATTGTGGATCAATTGACAATGCAAATTTAAATTGTGAAAACATTCTTTGATCTACACTAAACAAACATATAACGAGGGGTGAAGAGCCTTAACTGATCTTCACAATTCATGTATTTGACCATGCAAAATGGATCATCCACGTACCACATTTTTGTTGAATTGTTGATTTTCTTATTTTAATAATCATGTTCAAGTTTCATAGATGGTGTCTCTCAACATTTCATCCCTCCAAGACTTCTTTGTTGAACCTTTTATTATGGTTCTCTTTAATTAAGTTATGTCCTTCAATCTGATCCCAAAACATAAAGTTATGTCCTTCAATTGATCAAGTAATTTCTTTTTTGTATTTTTTTTTTATTAAAATCATCGTTGAAGTACAGTATCCGTTAGAAACAGTCCTAGCATAGATCTAAATACTCCATGAGTAACTCGATTTGCACAGCTCGAAATGTTCCGAAGAACGACCAACTGTCGTATAGTACGGAAGTGGAGATGATAACGATGTGTCTGCAGGGAGTTGTACATGATGAGTCAATTGTAATGATAAACCCAATAAAAAATACAATTAATCATGCAAGATCTGCTAAATATGTGTACTTAATAATACGAGAAATAATATTGAACCACAACTGATAGAAGAAGAATCCACAATATGGTTCAAATAAGTTTTTTTGATGAAGAATTGGGGATAAGAGAAATGTGCATACAATTTTTAGATATTTTAGTGGAAGTTGTCACCAATTTCATTACACTTTTGATATACCATTAAGATAATAGTTCAATTTCGTTCTTTTTAACAATAAAATCAAATGGTCCCTTCTAAAATAAAATAAAATTATAGTATAGAAATAATGTGATATAATATAACACTGGCGATATAAGATGTAAGTACCTTTCAAAATTCGGATTTTATCCATTAGAAACAAACTTTAATCGGATGAGTAATTTACCAAAAAAATAGTAAAGATAAATATCGAATCATCAAATTAAACTATTTTTTGGTAAATTACTGACCGAGTAGAGTTACTCTCCAGTTTGCATATAAAACTATTAGAATACAATTTCTCTTCTAATTTTCTAGTGAGAGTAAACAAACTTGTTTTTGCTTGAAATTGAACCCTTTTTGTGATGGTATAAATAGCCTTTCAAATAGATCTTTATTGAATCAGAGCCATTGAAAATATTCTCACTTTTAATCTCACCCGTTCAAATAAAGGAAACTTCATTATTTTTTTCAATAAATTGTTAAATCTAATCCTAGCCATTTTATTCATGGTGCATGAAACATAATAAATTGTTTACATATCTCATATGGTACAGTATCATTTGAGATGTTTTTTTTATTAGGAATTACATTATATGTAAAATTCAACCAAAAAAAATCAGAATCATTGAACCAACATGGTCATATTCAACCTAATAAAGAAAACTTAAGTCTTTTCTTTTTTTAGTTATCCGTCGTCGTTTTTCTCTTAAATCGTCATTTATTTTTAGTGGTTTCATCGTTTTTGTTTCTTAAGATATCATATCAAACAAATATTTAGTAAATATGTTATGATTAGTATTGTTTTACCGCCGTGTTACCTTCTTCATTTACATCATATGTTAGTTTGTATATGTTCATTGTATTTGGATATTAATTCATAATGTGACATTTCCCCGTTAGTTTAACTAAATCTTAACCCATAATGTGACATTTCCCCGTTAGTTTAACTAAATCTTAACCCATAACTCTTTTAACTTTATTTTTTCTCATATTTCATTATCACAACTATTCATTTGGAATAGTAAACTTAATTCTATTGAATGAGTAACAAAAAAATTGAAAGAAAAATAGCAAAATACTGATTAAAACAACCATAACTTTTCAGATTTCATATTTATACTTAGCCACAAACATATAATTGTTATGAAACATGATGCATAATACAGACAAATACACATTTTAACTACTAACACCACAACTAAAGCTATACAGAGATTTATATTTAAGCATTAGATACTATATATTTTGATCTTCCTAACATAACTGACAATATTAGAACTGAATCTTGTTCCCTCTCTCAAATTGCATGAAGAATGCAACTTTTCAGGTACTAAGAAAGCAAATCCTTAACTTCCACAGGACATGCATTCTTCGCGGTTTGTTAAGGAGCATACAACCTGAGCCATTTTGGTACCATCGTCGTAGTCAGCTTCCACTGGTTTTTCCTGCATAGCCAACAAATGGATGATTTGTTTAGTTTCGACAAAAATAAGAGTTTGAGCAGGAATGACGACGACGATAAATGGTTTAAAGTGGATATTACCTTGAGCATGGAAGTATCAACGGTGAATTTAATGGCATCTGCTGCAGCTCGTGATCGTAGATAATACATCCCAGTCTTCAGACCCTTTTATATCCATGCAGAGATGATAAAACAGAGTCAGCAATACCGAATAGCAAACCATCATACATATCAAAATTCAATAGTACAAGGATGGATTAACGATAAAGTGGGACTATATCAGCTCGTAATTTCAATTTCATGAAAGTGGATGATGTTTTACCTTTAACCATGCATAGAAATGCAAGGAAGTAAGTTTTCCGAAATTCGGTTGGTCCATATGTATATTTAAGCTCTGACTCTGGTCTATGTAGCATCCACGATCGACAGCCATGTCAACTAGTGTCCTTTGCTTGATCTCCCAAACAGTTCTGATTGCAGTAAAGTCATATTAGCATAAGCCAGAAAGAGAAGGGAGAAAAAAAGACAACTGAAAAATCCATACTTGTAAATATCTTTCAGTTCATCTGGTACTTCCGATATCTTTTGAACAGAGCCATTCTCATAGATTATTTGGTTCTTGACAGAAGGAGACCACAGACCCATCTCGGTCAAGTCATGAAGAAGATGTTTATTCACCACAACAAATTCACCACTGAGAAAGAGAGTGTCAGATTGCAACAGGAGCTGGACAATCAAGAAAAAAGCTAAACTAAAAAGTATAGTGGTGCAAACCTTAGAACTCGGCGACTGTAGATATTGGAAGTATATGGCTCAAAGCACTCATTATTTCCAAGAATCTGGCTGGTTGAAGCAGTTGGCATTGGTGCTACGAGAAGAGAATTTCTAACCCCATTCTTTGATATCATTTCCTTTAATGCATCCCAGTCCCAACGGCTTGACGGAGTTACTCCCCACATGTCTGGCTGAAGAATTCCCTGCACAATGACATTCATGTAAGCAGCTAGTAATAATGTGCCCTGTTCTTTCAGAGTAAAAGAAGCCCCTGAGCATAAAAAGCATTGATTTTGTGAAAGACAATATGTGTTTTGAGCTTATCTCGATGTGAATGAGGTTTATATAATTATGATGAACAATACAAGGCTAATTTATGAGAAATTTTATGACATTGAAATATGCAAACTTATGCATGCAGAGTACTCAAGTCAAAAACGATTTCTGGCCAGCCTTGACCAGAGATTGAATGCTGCCACCTAATGATACAATCATGTTTACATACCTTGCTCACTGGACTCCCAATATAAGTTTCATAGGGACCTTCTTTTGCAGCTAACTCGGAAGAAGCTTTTAAAGCATGGTAGTAAATGGTCTCAAAAATGTCTTTGTTAAGCTGTTGTGCCTGTAAATCAAATCCAAATGATCTTTAGATACAATTCCAAGTAATCCAACCTAAAGAAGATACGAGGATGTGGAAACGAGCTATACCTCGGGAGAATCAAATGCCATGCCAAGCAAAATGAAGGTATCAGCAAGACCCTGAACTCCAATACCAATGGGTCTATGCCGCATGTTAGACCTTTTGGCAGTTTCAACAGGGTAGTAATTAACATCAATAATTTTGTTAAGATTTGTAGTGACTATGGCAGTAACCTGTTCAAATGACAAGATAATAAACAAGTTTAATTCAAACGTATTTTTCAGTAAATTAGAACACAAATCAATACACAGTCAAGCAAAACAGTTTTATAAGCAGTGAACAAATCCAAACCTCTGCTAGTTTATCAAAGTCAAAATATCGATTTTTGGAACCTCTGCTCCCCACAAGCTTAGACGGATGTGACTCCATTGGAACTCCCTGCATTAAAAAAATAAAACATGTAAGCAAATCTCTATCAGCTGCAGTGGAAACTAATTGTAGTTGGTGAAAACAATGATAAATGCCCACACTACCTTTTCTCTGACATATCGTGGTAAAGCAATAGAAGCCAGATTGCACACTGCAGTTTCTGTCGGACTGGTATACTCAATTATCTCGGTACACAAATTTGAGGATTTAATAGTACCCAGATTCTGCTGGTTACTTTTTCTGTTGCAAGAATCCTGGAACACAATAAGAAAAGAGAGATGAGATCACAACACTAAGCAATAGAAGATGAAACCACAAGGGCACATTTAGTTTAAACAAATCACCTTAAACAGCATGTAGGGAGTTCCAGTTTCTATCTGTGACTTCAAAATCTCAAACCAGAGATTCTGTGCTTGAACAACCTTCTTTGCCTTGCCCTAATTATACAACAAGAACATTATGAAATCCAAATGGAAAAAAATATATAGCAACAAATTAGTTGAAGTTGCCTTCACAAAACCAAGAACAAGAAGGCAATTTGTAGTACCTGCTTTTCATATTTGGTATATAGTTTCTCGAATTCTTCACCCCAACAATCAGCCAATCCAGGAGATTCACTGGGGCAAAACAATGACCACTCCCCATTACTTTGAACTCTTTCCATAAACAGATCAGGTACCCAAAGAGCATAAAATAGATCACGAGCACGGTTTTCTTCCTGCAGGAACAAAGGAAATAACAGAAGTGTGTGCATCATGAATAATTTGTAGTATAAAACCATCACTTTCATCATTGTAAGTTAGTAACACCAATTTTAAAATCAATCAGATTATGTAGAAATTCACACACACAAAATATTCAACAAAAATTAAGATGTGGCAACAAATTCACAATCTCATCCAACCATACCTTTCCATGGTTCTTCCTAAGATCCAGGAACTCAAAAATATCAGCATGCCATGGCTCCAAGTACACAGCAAAAGCACCTATATCCAGCATTAGTTTTATTTTAGAACATGCCACCACCAAAAGTCACTCAAAAGAAGGAAACCAGTAAAGCATGATTATCGTACCCTTTCTCTTGCCTCCACCTTGATCAACATAACGAGCAGTATCATTGAACACCCGTAACATAGGGACAATGCCATTGGATGTCCCATTTGTTCCACGAATGTAACTACCAGTGGCACGGATGTTGTGAACAGAGACACCAATTCCTCCAGCTGATTTGCTGATAACTGCACACTCCTTCAAGGTATCATAAATTCCTTCAATGCTGTCATCTTTCATGCACACTAGAAAACAGCTACTCAACTGCCAAAACAGGTCAACAGATCCATGTAAGTACATTCCCAATAACAAAACGTATGAAACATATAAAAGATCAATGGACACCAGAACATACTTGCGGCCTTGGTGTTCCAGCATTGAAAAGGGTTGGTGAAGCATGAGTGAACCATCGCTGAGACATCATATGATATGTCTTGATAACAGAATCAATATCATCCTTATGAATTCCAACAGAAACCCTCATCAACATGTGCTGAGGCCTTTCAACAACCTTCCCTTGAACCTTCAGAAGGTAGGACCTCTCGAGGGTTTTGAAACCAAAGTAATCATAATCAAAATCTCGATCATAGATTATCTCACTGTCCAAACGAGCAGCATTCTGAAACATACAGAATTTTAAAAAATGAAACAAATAAGATGGGACTCATAATATGTAAAGCATGATACCCCCTCCACGCTAAAATGAATGTCCTCTTTTATTTTTTATGAAGTAGGTTATGCATGAATTAACACTATTATCCATATAATAAGTTAGTGTATCTTGAGTTTGTAACAACACATGCCCTCCTCAAGGATACAAGAAGAAATGTACAACACTAACTAACTTCTCCTATAGGAAACCAGGACACTTTTGGACAGGGAGTACTTCCTTTGTCCCAAAATGAGTGTCCATTTGATGAGTGTTCATTCCCATTTCTAGTTAGCTAGTTAGTTAATTAGTTAACTATGCAACTATTAATAAGAAGATTCCTACATAAGTAAGTTAAGACTCCACTAAAGCACATGGAGCATATAAGAAAAAGTACATTAACTAAATTACCCTTTAGTTTTACAAGAGAGAGAAAGAGAGAGCCCTTACTCTGAACAGGACAAAATACATAATTCATTCAATTATGTGTATCAGGCATCAATACAAAATCTTGAACTAGAGAAATACAAATTTCCTTATTCCTACATTCTGTAATTCTTTAAGCCTTAAAACCCATGAAACCATTATATATGAATCTATAACTTATTTAGAGCAAGTCAAAATACCTTCATGATTATCTCATAAACATCATCATCAATCAGAGGAGCCTTCAGTCCAGATCTGTCATTGAAATGATAGTACATGATTTTGATCCTGCAATTCACACTCAATGAGATCCTCAACCCGGCAACAGAATGAATATTCCAACTTAAAATCAAGGTCAATTATGAAACAAAATCCAGAACTGCTTACGTCTCTGAAAATGATTTCTTAGTGTTCTTGTGCAGATTTGATACAACAATCCTAGCAGCCAACTGCATCAAATAAACAGATCGCCCATACAAATTTCATCATCTCATGTCAATTAACTAAACAACCACAAAATTATGACTAAACCTAAAGAAAATAAACCCTGGAAACTCAAATTTCAGACAATCACTTCAAAAAAAAACCACAAAAACCTAGAAACCGGAAGAGCATATACATCTATGTAGATTCAGTCCGGAGTTTTATAGTTTCTAGTAAAACTTACGGAGGCATAATCGGGATGGTTCGCCGTCATGGCGGCGGCGGTTTCAGCCGCTAACTCGTCAAGCTGGCTAGTAGTGACGCCCTTGTAGACTCCGGCGCAGACCTTCTGCGACACCAGAACCGGGTCGCAGTGGTCGATGCTGAGGCCATAGCTGAGCTTCTTCAAGCGCGCGGTGATCTTATCGAAATGCACCGTCTCCTGACGCCCATCTCTCTTCACCACATACATGATTGATTGATTGATTTCACAGTTTGTCAGACAGGAATTTGGTCGAACACCTTGAGTGCGCACCGAAATTCGAGCAAAATGGAGTTAAATAAGGAAGAGGATGGGATTCAAACTGGGAAATTTAGGGTTTCCCTCTATGGGGAATTCAGAATTTTCCCGCCAAATGGTTGAGTGGTGGTGGCGGGTAAATGGCGATGCCAATTTCCTTGTTGTGTAGAGATAGCGTGGGGTCCGCCCTATTCGGCTCCTTTGGACTATTCTGATGCTCACTCTCACAGTGATGTAATGGCTCGTCGTCAGAAGCTGACAACTCAGATTTCGGATCGGATTTTTCGGATTTAGATTAGAAAGATGTTTCAAATTCGTATCTTGTAAAGTATGTGTAAATTTGTTTGATCCGGTCTAAGTCAAATTGTGGATCATATTTTTCAAATTTAAATTCTAATTGTCAATTTTATATTGAATCTACGCTCAATATAATTCAGTGGGTTGGCGTAGTTGGTTCAGCACTACGTCCCTTAAACAAGTGGTTGGGAGTTCGAATCTCAATTCTTGTGAATGGA
>JAYMTF010005410.1:0-11600 GCA_036897485.1 Pelargonium nanum | reverse complement strand
CAAACATTTGCAATCCCAAACCCAAACCGCCCCTTATTCCTCAGAGCTGGTGATTCGTTCATCAAAATTCAAATTGAGGACAAAGAGAGAGACCACGCAAAGAAAGAACTTGACTGATAAATCCGCCGCGAGTACTGTCTCTCTCTTTCAATCTCTCGTCGAGAGTCACAGTGAGTGATGGTACGCACAGGGTCTGGGTTGGGTTGAACAATATTGCGAGAATATGAGGATGCTAATATGCTATGCTTGTGAGCTAAGTCTCCAACGGATATAAATGAAGAAACTGAAGAATAAGAAATGAGGAAGAAGCACGACGTCGTATCAATTGGGTCAAGAATTAATAAAGCGACGTCGTTTCACTGCCTCGTCTGTTTTAAATGAAACGGTGCGCTTTATGATTGTATGTTGTCGGTGCGTAGCGAGTTTTAAAACTCTTGTGGGCCTTGAAGCCCATAAAGTTGGTCTCAGGCCTCCATTTGGATTGGGCCCTTTGAACCCAAGCCCACAACAAGCGCCACCGCTCTCATCGCCGCCGGCGAAACATTGGGGCTATTACAACCTACATTTTGAATCACAACACAGACACCAAAATTCAAACACACACATCATCTCCATGGATTTAGGACCGGAAGTTTCTGCGAGCTTAATCAGCAGGATCCACAGTGTCTTCTCCGATGGCATCCACTTCGCGACGCCAATTTCTTCTCTCCGGACCACCGAAATCGACCTGGTACGGGCTGTTCTGCAAATTCTGCAAGGGTTTCCCAGTTCCTTGCTGTACTGGGACCAAACTGGAAAATGTTTTTTACCCAAAAGTGGGATATATGTGACCCACCTCTCGCAGACCAGTCTTCATGTCCTTCTCAATCAGTTTGTGTATGCTGCTACTTGTTTGAAATTAGTGGAAATTGTGGTCCGTAAGGTGGAGAGAGCTGCTGTGTTGCCTCCTCCTACATTGAGGGCATTTGCATCTTCTGTTTCTGCTTGGCTTCAGGTAATGTGTTTGATGCTTGTTGTTTTGTTAAAATTTGGGAAATTCTCCATCTGCTGCTGTCTTTGTTGCAGAGATTGAGGGACATTGCTTTGAAGGAAGAGATGAAGATGAATGATCCTAATATTGGAACTACTCCGACCCTTTTGGGATTAGCAAACTCTTTGTCAAGGTTAGTACCTTTTACCTTTAAGAACTTGTGGGAATATCGTGTTTGTAGTTTGAATTCACACAATCAGTTTTTTGTATTCTGGTTTGAGAACCAATGCCCTTATAATTTTGTTTCCAACTTGAGTACATTTCATTCTCCACTTTCAGTGTTTGATCTCAGTAGTTGTAACATTGGTTTATATGACAGTTTTAGCATGTAGTTCATTGTATGATCCATGTTCAAGGTATTGATCATGTATTGTCTATGTTTCTTTTTATGCCAACTGCTGATGGTTGTTTATTGATATTAGTCTTTGCTCAGGTGCTGAATATCTACTGCAAATAGTAAATGGAGCCATTCCCCAAGAATGTTTTGAGCCCAATTCTTCTATTGTAGCTTCTGAAATTACTGTTCATGTTCTTGATTATCTTTACAAAAAGCTGGATGAAGTGTGTCTTGTACAAGGTGGCGAGGTTGTGGCAACTCTCTTGTCTAGTAGAGTATCCTTTGCATAAAACTTTTGTCATAGTTCTCTTACTTTGTGCCACTGAAAGTTATGAACTTGTTCTGATAGCAGGAGGAAGCATATCAGATGTTACTCCATATATTTGCTGGAAGTGTATTGCCATATATTGAGGGTCTTGATTCCTGGCTTTTTGAAGGAACACTTGAAGATCCTTTTGAGGAGGTAATTGCCACTAGAACCTTGTATTACATCCCAAAGTTTTATTTTATTTATTACAGTATGTTCAAGGGCGCCTCAAAAGTAACACTTCTTTTTGGAAGAACATTGTTGCCCCATGTAGTATTTCTAACATGATTCTTCGGTTGTGATGCACCAAGAAAATTAAGGTACCACGTGCCTCCACGCCTGCAACTGAGTTACTGTAATGGGTCTATAACATTTAGTACCCTGCATTCCCCCTTAGTAGTTGGATGTCTGTGTTTGATATGTATCTCTGAAGAAATAATAGTTTCATTTTGCAATTCCTCTGGGCAGTGTTGAAACAGTGATCATCTGGTCCAATTGTGTTTGTGTTCTTTAATAGCGTCCTATCTGAATGCTGTTTTATTCATCTTCACTTTCTCTGCAGATGTTCTTCTATGCTAACAAAGAGATCTCAGTTGATGAGACTGAGTTCTGGGAGAAAAGTTATTTATTGAGACTAGTACAGCCTCGAAAGCTGGATGTTGAGCTGTCTGCCCGAGCAACTTCCAGTGGCCGTGTGCCTTTACCAAATGAGAATAAGGAAATGGGTGAAAAAGAATTCATCCCTTTGTCTAGTTCAACAAAAGAAAAAACGAGGAGTAATAGAGAGCTTCAGGTGTGTCCTTTGTTTATTAAAGACATAGCTAAATCAATTGTTTCTGCCGGAAAATCGTTGCAGCTCATCCGTCATGTTCCTACAACATTCTCAGCAGTAGCTAGCAAGGGAAGTGATCGTAAAACTGATGGTTTTGGAACTTCGGTGAATGGGAGTGATTTATGCAAGATTCATCGCTGGCAAAGCATAGCAGGTTTAACCTTGTCGGAAGTGTTCTGTGTGTCATTAGCAGGTCTTATAGGCCATGGTGATCACATATCCAGATACTTTTGGCAGGATGATCGCAATAGATCTGAGGTTGTCCCTGGGATGGAGTTTTATGTGGAAAAGGTTAATGGCGAGACATTGGCAGCTTCATGCTCAGAAAAGATTTGGTATAAGCTTTTGGTTGAAACATTGTTACAGAAAAGATTGATTGATATAGAATCCTCGCGCAAGGATGCCAGGAACTATTCTGATTTAAACAAAGTAAATATGACTGATGGTGTTGTGGATGAGTTGCCTCTGGGATCATTCTTTCCAGAAAATCCAGTTATCACTGTCTGCCAGACATTTCTTAATAAGAATAGAGATGCCTGGAAAACTTTGAATTTGTCCAGAAGTTCCTCTTTGCCCCCTTTAAATGACGAGGTCTTACGGAAGGCTATTTTCAGTAGTGAGAGCACGCCCTTTATTGCAGATAAAGGAACAAACTTCGCTTTGGGTTTCCAGTTTGATGAGTTCGAACATGTTCGCTCTCAAGCTGACAAGAAGCTATTAGAATCATTGTTTCCCTTTCCCACTCTTCTTCCATCCTTTCAGGTATTACTTGATTGATAATTTTCTAAGCCTATTCCTGTCTGTAGCCATTGTAGCATTTCCAAAGAGAGCATATCTTCAACTTATTTGTGACTGGGAAACAGGATAACCTCCATATGTCAGAGCTATTACCTTTCCAGAAAAATTCCACCCTTCACTCAAGAGTACTTACTTGGATTAAAAGCACGGATTCAAGAACTACTCCACTTCCTGTCGTTATTATGCAGGAATGCCTTAACGTCTACATCAAGAAGCAGGTATACAGCTCAGACCCATTTGCTGAACTTTTTTTTTTTTTTTTTTTTTGTGGGATGCATTTCAGATATAAACAATTTTCACTTTTTCATGCCATAGGTGGATTATGTAGGCAGGCATGTATTGTCTAAATTAATGAATGACTGGAAATTGATGGATGAGCTTGCAACATTGCGTGCCATATACTTGTTAGGTTCAGGTACCTTTCAGTATATTGATTTTTAGTATCTGGTTTGTGTTGCTTGTGTATCTGGCATGTTGATCTATACCTTACAACCCTCAGGTGATCTATTGCATCACTTTTTTACTGTGATCTTCAATAAGCTGGACAAGGGAGAAACATGGGATGATGATTTTGAGTTGAACACAATATTGCAGGTATTGTTAGTTTGTTACTGAAGTTATAAAATAAAAATAAATAAATAAATAAAAAAGTATGCTTTTGCCTACAGGAGTCCATTAGGAATTCTGCTGATGGCATGATCCTAAGTGCTCCAGATTCATTGGTTGTGTCTTTAAGCAAAAGCTCGGATGAACAACATAATCCAACTAGCCTTCCATCAACTCCTCGTAAAGGTCGCATGCACAGCTTTGGAATTGATGGTCTTGATTTACTGAAATTCACATACAAGGTCATAGTTAAGAATATCCGTATTCTGTCTTTTAATTCATGCTGTACACCATGAATCATTTTTTAATGGGCATTTCTATTGAATGACAGGTCTCTTGGCCACTCGAACTAATTGCTAATACAGAGGCAATAAAGAAATATAACCAGGTAATTCCTTTTTCTAGTGAATGAAAATTGTATTAGAAGAACCAAACACCCAGAGCAAACCATTCTCTTGAGGCTTTAGGCACAAAGAATCATAGTATCCCACATGTTATTCCTGGCTAAATGACAAAGAGCAAAGGAAAAAAAATACAAATTTTGTGACACTGCAAAACTCTTCCACTTGATTGTAATTATGTATCACCATTTATTATTTTATCTTCCTTCTACTCATTAACTATTATAAAATTGATGTAGGTGATGGGCTTCCTTTTAAAAGTCAAGCGTGCAAAATATGCTCTTGATAAAGCTAGGAGATGGATGTGGAAGGTTTTATGCCTTTTCTTTTGAGACTATCCTATATGTTATTCTAGCGCACAGATTGAATCCAACAAAATATATTTTCTTTGTTTGTGAATTTGGAATCAATCATAACAATTCGACTGTTTCTTTGAGCAATGCCAAAGGCTACGTAGCCTACATTGTCTTTGACGATATTCTGATATGTTTTTGTCACTTCCAGGGTAGAGGGACATCAATAAACAACCGCAAGCACCACTGGTTAGTGGAGCAAAAACTCCTCCATTTTGTGGATGCTTTTCACCAATATGTAATGGACAGGGTAAGGATTTTTCCTATTGCTCCTGCAAAATTACTTTCACAGTTCATGAGGAACAGGTGTACTGTCTACATGCCTCACCCCATGTTATATTTGTGTATTCATAAAAAATTATACTCTGGCCCAAAATAATTGTCCACTTTCTTATTTTTGTAGAGATTAAGGATTAGTCAGTTATGATTGGTTATTTCCCCTTATACCTCATTGTACCCTGGTTATAACAAACTCAATGCATTCTAACTAACTAATAATAGAGAGATTGTTTATAAATAAATAAATAAAAAATCATAGAGATATTGTTGGTAATTCATGCATAACTAACTCCCTAAAAAAGAAAGTGGACAATTATTTTGAGACAAAATGTTTAGTGAAAGTGGACAATTACTTTAGGAGGGAGGGAGTATTCATTTTGTGTTCTATGTTCAATCTTACATGCACAATACTTTGTATTATGCTTCTTATTTGATCTATGCCAAACAATATTTTTATTTGTGACATAGATCAGATCAAGTGTTCGTCCTGGATAGTTCACCTTCTAAGCAAATAGAAAAGCCATCAGACCCATCAAAATAATTTGTTCCCTTTGATGGGTTTAATAAGAAATCAAGCATGCTTAAATGTGTATGTATTTATGAAACTATTTTATTATGAAGCTATTGGTTTCTAACATTAGTTATACAACTTCTGCACCTTAGCTCGCATTATTCAGAGATGTAGTTTTCTGATTTTCTGACTAGGATTAGTTTGCAGGTATATCACAGTGCCTGGCGTGAACTATGTGAAGGTATGGCAGCTGCTGGATCCCTTGATGAAGTCATAGAAGTTCATGAGGCCTACTTATTGTCAATCCAGCGGCAATGCTTTGTTGTTCCAGATAAACTGGTGGGTGACCATATCTATATGGGTGGTTCCAGGTTTTCGTTATCGTTGGTGATAATGGCCTTGGTAGTGGAAACGATGAGTATTTCCATTTTTGTATGCAGGGTGCTCTAATTGCAAGCCGAGTCAACAGCATCCTTGGATTAGCTCTGGACTTCTATTCCATTCAACAGACTCTAAGTAGTGGTGGTGCGGTCTCTGCAATCAAGACCAGATGTGAAACGGAAGTGAGCCATATTGAGAAACAGTTCGATGATTGCATCGCTTTCCTTCTCAGAGTTAGTCTTCTTACTCTTCTTGATCTGTTGCATTGACTATCCTTCTCTGTGCTTGTTCTTACTTCTTACTGTCAAGTTTGCAATAATCTGCGGATGCTCAACTTTAAACCCATATATATTTGTTTACGGAAAAGTAGATGTGCTTCCATAAATGTTTGTTGTGATGGATGATGCAGGTGCTGTCATTCAAGCTGAATGTGGGGCATTTCCCTCATCTCGCCGATCTGGTTACCAGAATTAACTACAACTACTTCTACATGTCTGCTACTGGGAATTTGAAGACTGCTCCCGGGGCCGAAACTATCTCTTCAAGACTTGGAAAGGGTCGAGCTGCTGCTGCCGCCTCTACTAAAGGGACCGGTTAGGCGTTGGTCTATCTGGTTTGATCCTCTTTATTTTTGTTTGTAAAGTATTAGGGTATAGTTCATATTTTCCTTCACCAATTTGTAATGTAAACTGCTTTATAATTATAGTGGGCATTTGAGAATTTAAATCAATTGTAAAACTGATACATTATTTTCATGTCAATACGAAGGTTCGTGGTGCAAAACTATATTATTATTCGGATTAGAATGTATTTATATCTACCTCTTCAAGAAACAACTTCATATACAGTCTACAGGGCTTTGTTGTGTACTTTTGAAGTATTTTTTGTTAGTTTTTTCAGGTAGATTTTTTCTTTTTGAGTAATCCCCATTAAGGCAATTACAATTTTTTTGTATACTCCTTCCAAATTTTTAAAGTAGTTATGTCAGGAATGGGTCAATGGATATCCGCTGACAATTCACCGCATGGTACCTAAGACATAAAGCGCGCCCGTTTTGTTCAAGACCACCTAAGTGCTAAGACCTACCTCATCGTCGATGAAAAACTCACTGACTGTCGTACTCCCGCAAATCTCCGCGATCGACTCAACAAGAGATGCCGAGATTTCCCTCACCTGAAGAATAATAGGGCAGGCCCCTATGCGGCTTTGGCACACGGTCCATCTCTTGCCCCTGGCCATGTCGTCCCAGTCATTCTCAAGCATTCTACTACTAAACGATCTCTACATCGTCACACGTTCAAGACATTTAGATGACCATGTATAAATGGCTAAAACAAAACTCTATCTAAATATAAAGTTTAAGTTAGAAACAAAATAAGATTATTTTTTAATTAAATTAATTTTATGTTAGAAATATAAATATAAATTTGGAAAATTCATATTATATATTTGTCAATTAATAAACGCGATGTTACTTTTGTTTTTTTTGTTTTTAGTTGAACTTTTTGTTAAAATGCTACATCAACACATTTAACACTGAATTAACATCAGTTCAACAATAGAAACTGGTTTGCCCCATTTTGAAATAAATCGAAAACAAAATTTGAATCTTTTCTGATAGTAAAAGTGTTGATGTATTCGTATTTAACTGAAGAACTCTAAACATAATAAAGGGAGCTACAAAAACACGTACATATAATTGTATATTTTTGTAGAGTTTGAATTTTTTTCATGTATATATTTAATAACATGTAAGTACAGTCTTGAACCCAATATTTACATCTTTGTTTTGAGTTTTCTGTTTTGGGAAGTGGCCTACATCTTGAACTCACTTACTATAAATGAGGTTGAAATGTAACAAGACACAAGAGTTTTTACAGTTGTATACAGTATTTAATGAGAATTTGTATAGAGCAAAGACAAGAGAAGCACAGACTCATTGACCAAACTCTGACACTGTCTTTGACTTACTCACACCAACACATCTACTCATAATATGATGAACAAACATTTTGTTACATTTTAATTTCAAGTTGTTATCACATGGTGTGTGACAGTGTATGTAAACACTAAACACTTACAATTTGAAAAAAGAAGAAGAAGAAAGTGAAGTGAGTGACAGTAACAGTAATGGTAGAAGCATAGCATAGGCAGATGTTGAATCTGATGGTGACCTTATATAATACAATGCTGCTATTTACTGTCCCTACCCTCACTCCATTCATCACCTGTCTCCTTATTTTCAGATCATGTGGTCCTTCACAATTCACATATTCAAATACCCAATACTCATCATTTTTTAACATAAATATCACACTCCTCCTTTCTCTTTTTTTCTATTTCTTTGCATTTGAATTTGCCCCCTCAGCTCTGTTTCTTGGTTGTTGGTAAAATGTCCACCACTGTTCCACTTCCGATCGATCAGCAGGCGTCGCCGGTGAGCATTGGGTCTGGTCACGGCTCCATTGGTCCCGTCATTGCAGTCCTCGTCGTGATCGTGGTATTAGGGGTTGTTGCGGGAATGATAGGTCGGGTTTGCTCCGGCAGGACTATCACGGGCGGCTATACGCAATACGACATTGAGAGCTGGGCAGAGGCCAAGTGCTCCACTTGCATTTATGGCACTATCAGCATTTCACCACCACCGCCGACCACCACTAATGTCTCCGGCAGCTCTACTCCTTTGTCTCTGCCACCACGTACCAAGCAACATGCTACTGCTGCAGATGTTGATTCCTGAATCAATCCTAACCTTTTTTGTGCCATTGTTATTCATGGAACAAGAGTCCAATTTGGCTGATATTAATGGAATTGTTTTTGTGCTTTAATATTGCTGCATTATTGGTATAGCTGCAACAGCTACTTCTTTGCTTATAAACCTTCTTACTTTCATTCACAGCATTTTCCATAGCATATTCAATCATAGCACACACTGACAAAGATACATTCAATTTAACCAAATGTCTAAACTGAATCTACAAGGTTGAGAGTTTTATCTTCTGGAAATAAAAAGTTGCATCTAGGTGCTACTTTCCGGGGGACGCTTCAATTTGAGAAGATGAGAGACGCCTGCTACCACATGTAGCCGACTGCTGGGGATACCTGTTTTTGCAAGTGCCTTCCCGTCTTTGTCCAGCAACACAAAGCAAGGAACGTATCTAATGTCATAATAGAGCAGCTGCAAGGTCAGTGAACAAACACGTATCAGTCGGGGTGCAATACTAATTGAATAGGGCATGCTTATCCTATGAACTTAAGCAAATGAACAAATACATAATCATCAAGAAATCAAGCTACGGTCCACCAATCAAACTATTTCAAGAGCAAGTTGTGACCACCTTTGTTATCTTGACTCCAACTCAACTGTTGGGTGAATGTTCGGAAATAAAAAAAGTGTTACTTGGATATGTGGACACTTTGGACCAAATGGTATTTTGAAACTAAGTACCCGTGTCAGTATAATATTGTGTCTGACATAGCTCTGCCACACAAAATAACAAGTCCTGATAACATAGGCGACCACAAGTACTTTAGAAAGAATCTATTTTCTGCACGATTCATCATTCCTAGAACTTTTAAATATTATTTGCTTAGTCATTTGCATCCGGCAAATATTGGTTCCAACACTACACTTTGATCCTATTTTTCTACCCCCCGATAGACTTACCAATCAAAGCACACAGATAAGGTTCCCAAAATGAAACACTGAAACATGCATAAATCAACCCATGTGACTCAATTCCTCCATTGCCCTCATTACGAGAATACTAGAGAATAGGAAAGTATATAGTTGTCCTCCAAAGTTATCAAATTTCAATCACTTATATGAAAATAAGTACGGATGGGGTAGAGTACAATACCTCAGGCAACCATTTCTCATTCTCTGCATCTGCCATGACAATGTTGAGCCACTCTGAATTCCTACTCTCCATTTCTGAGACGAATTTAAGTAAGGAATTGCACAACATGCATTTTGGTGAATAGAACTCAATAACAGTAGCTCCTTTCCTACTTGCCAGCGCTGAAGCAAATGCTTTCTGCTCTGCCTCTCCTTGTTCTTCACGAGACAAGGCCTTTTTTGTTGACTTTTGACTGGCTACCATGGATAATGGGCTTGAGGGGTTTGAAATTGAGTTAAAGAAATCAAAAGCTAAAGAGCCAACACTTTGCATTGATTTTAACAGCCAAGGTGTCTCCAGAGTGCAGGTCTTTGGGTTTTTTGGATTTTGCTGATCCCACGGCCATTTAAAGCAAATCAAAGGTTCTTTGGGACCAGAACCCATCTTCTAAACCTAATTTGTCTTCCAAGGATGGAGAATTAGTTTAAAAATTCTGTCCGTGAGCCCTATCAACACGCACCTGAAAGTAAAAAAGGAAGGCACCACACTGAGACACACGGAGAGTTAAAAGGTGCAAGTACATGGCTACATGCACACCGTAAGAAAATAACAGCAAAACCAATATGCATTTCTTGAAAAATATCACAACTAAATGTCACTTAAAACTAAGAGTATACCCGAAAATTTGTCAATTAGTGAGACAATGCTAGAATACATGGAGTTCAAAGAGTTCCTGGAAATAGTGAATGCTCATTTTGAATTAAGGGGCAAATACAGAATAATCTAACAGGTAAGTCTCAAAGGTTAGATATTTGATGCTAATTTTGATTCTGACCACAATAACACCCATTTAGAAAATAAAATAAAATAAAAATACAAATGCACCAACATTTAAAGCTAAACCCTTAATGGCATAAGAACCAGCATCCCAACAAAGTGATATTTTGAAATCTAAACTGGGTCATCAACTTCATGTTGAAGCTCTACTTAAAAACCCAATTATCCTAAACAGAGTAATTGAAAAATCAAGTCACTCGAGTGATTCCATCTCCAACAAAAGCAATAACCTAGTAATCGGAAAATTACGTTGATTTCTGTATCTATTACAGATAAATAGAAATTGAAAAAGGGGAAATAAGAATGAGAGCGTGTGTGCACGTACCCGCAACACTTCCAATCAGCGGGCTTCAGTCAGTGGGTGGAGCTCAGATATGGTGAAGGAATGGAGCACAAACGGCGGGGTGGCTGCGAACGAAAGTGACGAAGCACGAAGGGGCGGAGCGGCTTGCTCCGATGAGATCGGCTGTGGCTTTCGCTCACGGTGGCGCTATGGTGGCTGAGCAAGGTGGAGGCAGCGGTTGTGTGAAGAAGATGACGATGGAGCAGAGAGAAAAAGATAGTGTGTTAAGGTATGTTAGGGTTAGTTTTGTAATTTTGAAAAGTAAAAAGGTCCAAAATGGTCCATGAATGATTCAGTTCGTGTCATTTTGGTGTCTGACTATCAAACGTGTCATTTCAACGTAAAAGATAAGCGAAAGAGCCGTTATAGTCCAAATGTTTTTAAAAACCGAGCCCCGTCAAGACATTCTGTCAAAATATTGACGGATCCGTTAAGTCTAGAATTTTTTTTTATTGAAATATTTTTTAGTGAAAATTTAACGGTTCCGTCTGTGATTTTGACGGAATGTCCTGACGGGCTCGGTTTTGAGAAACGTTTGGACTATAACGGTTCTTTCGCGTATCTTTTGGACTGAAATGACACGTTTGATAGCTCAGAGACCAAAATGGCATGAATTAGATAGTTCAGGGACCATTAGGAGTGGGCAAAAAATAGCCGAAACTGACAAACCGAACCGAGTCAGACCGAACCACACGAATCGGTTCGGCTTTTTTACGTAACGGTTCGGTTATAGGTCGGTTACAATA
>JAYMTF010005409.1:0-11601 GCA_036897485.1 Pelargonium nanum | reverse complement strand
GCTAAAGCTCCGTGTTATGGAATGAGGGAGAGGATGAAGGCGGAAAATGTATTCCCAAATAGGTCATTGGCCTTGGAGATGGCCAAGATTGATGCCTTCAGGAAAACAGGAGTTTCTGGTGTGCTTGTTTGAATTGCATTGAACTTTAGTATTAGTTGCTGGTTGGACATTTTGGAGGATATCTGTTTAATTTTCTGCCCCTAAACTTAAGGGATCCTTGAAATGTAGTAGCATTATATTTTTGTTTCACTTGCACTAACTCTTAGCATTGTCTTCATCATACATGAATGCCATTTTGTGTATTATACTGTTATTAGCATCGTGCCTTGCTACACGAATAATGCATCCTTGATGTGCAAATATCGCATCGAGTCTCACTATGCAAACATTGTACTTGAACATTGCATCGAATCACATTATGTGAATATCACATTGTGCCTATTGATATCACTGCACAACATCCACATTGATATTCATGCAAATGTCATACCGTTATTTTGGTGACACTATACAAGCTCAAAACGGCAAAACATGTCACTAATCGTACTCTCACAAGCAAGACAAAGTGTCCTCGATCTCGAATACTTAAAGAGGTTAAAGTTAGGCAATTCTTTATTTATTTATTACTTTTAAATAATAATTACAAACACGCGTTACGTACAAGAAAATAAATTATAATCTTTCTAATAAGTACAAACATATATATATATATGTAACATTGGAGTTGTAGCGCCGACGTGGAGCTGTCGGAGATGGTGTCGACACCGTGGGATTTAAGAGAGAAAACTCTCACGTGAGAACAAATTATGCATATATAATCAATAAAATCATTATAACAAGTTAATTTTTTTTTACACGTTATCATGGGTATACAAAAACAAATCATAGAGCATTGATTTGAAAAATATATACTTTTTTTTTTCTTTTGTTAGGGTTTAAGAGACATCGTCTTCACTCTTCATTTCCCACTGATTCTCTATGTTTGTGCTTCGCCGAGCTTCAAATCCCCTGAGGTAACTTTTCGTTTCTCTTTCCAAAATCAACCCATTGCTTATGAGGTCTTCAATTTCTGTTTGGTTCCTGAGAAAGTGGAGGAAACAAAATCCTTTTTCTTTTTTACTGCTGTTGTCTGAATGCTCTAACACAGCTGCATTAGAGGCTTTACTGACTTCATTTTTTAAAATTCACATGAAAGCTGAACAGATTGTTGCATTATTTACCTATAATTAATTGTTTGCTTTGGGTGGCTAATGCCATACAATCTCTCCTTTGATTCTGTTTCAAAAATAAAAATTTTCTTTTGGGTTTCTCATTTCTGAGCCTTGAAAGGATGAACAGTGAACTAATGCTTTCAGAGCTTTCATAGACAGACTAAATGTAAATGAAGGTTTTGTATTTGTTCAGGTGTGAGATGCTTCAACATTCCAATTCTTAGAGGCTTGTCTAGTATGTTCTTGTTTTGAAACTATTACAATTTTTCAAAGGGGACATGGTTAATGGATTGAGACGGGATCATGAGTAGAGGTGGCATAATTTCGGGTAGGGTTCGGGTTGATGGACCATAACCCGACCCTACATGGTTGTAGGGTTGGTTGGATTTTAGTCATAAAATGTATTTTTGTGGGTATACTCGACCCGTAAATTTTATAATTTTCCTGACCCGAAACGGGTTAGGTTTCGGGTGCCTTTTTGCCAGTTCTAGTCATAAGTCTCTCGTGTTGCACTAACTGGGTGTTGAAAGTGCTTTTAAATGGTTTTGTAAATTGTAATTCTAAAGTTGCCCCGCTAAACAAATGTTTGGATCCGTCCCTGATTCACGGTGTCTTCTTTTTAGTAGTCTAAAATTACAGTTTGTCTTGTTTTCAGGAATGTGGGATATACAGTAATTTCTCATGCATACTGTTCTAAATTTGTAAGCCCTGAAAGTATTGAAAGCCAGACTGGTACTCTAAAGTCTCCTCAAGCTGATGGCTGTCTATCTGTGGAGAGATTTTGCCGTTTCATGGATTTTTTTTCATTTAAAGTTCGTGGACTTTCATCGCAAGAGAAAGATAATTCACATGATGGAGTTTTTGATCTAGAACTGCCAGCTACTGCTGAGGTTTCGGAAGAGGGTAATGCAATTGAGGTATTGGGTTTAGAAGCAGAGCTATTAGATGATGATGGCTCTAATGAATATCCTTATTCAAATGAGCTTGGATTATTAAATCATGAAACAAACACAAGTGATAAAAAATCATCTAGTAAAGGGAACCACTCGGAACTGTTATTGGTCATTCTTTCTGACATTCCTTCGCCTGTTCGTTGTGCTCTTGATAAGTGGATTGCAGAAGGAAAAGAGTTGGGCCGGGAAGAGATCTTTTTCGTCAGCGTGGGATGTTTGGGAAGGCCTTACAGGTGATCTGAGTTCATCTTATCCTTGCGAAATTAGCTGACATGATTTTCAAAACCTTATGGGAAAAAAGAAAAAAAAACTTTATAACAGTATGGATAATTGGCTGTAAAAAATGCAGAAAATTTCTGACATGCTGTTTGCACACGCATAGGCGGTGGAGATTAACTGATAGAGTTGAACATCTGGTTGATTATTCTATGTTACTCATCTGTGTCTCGTTTGTTTTGGGTCTTGTAGGTCTTAGAGTGGGTGGAGGCGAATAAGCGACTTGATTTTGTTGAGACAGACTATGGTTCTCGCCTTGATTTGATCGCCAAGGTATATGGTCTACGAAAGGCAGAAGACTATATTCGGGATGTCCCCGAATCCTTCAGAGGTGAGGTTCTTCACAGAACCTTGTTGTCCAACTGTGTCGCCGTTAGCAACAATGTACAAAAAGCAGAGGAATTGTTCAACCAAATGAGGGACCTAGGATTATTCCCACTCACATCATTTGTTTGCAATCGGATGCTTCTTCTTTACCGGAAGTTTGACGAGAAGAAACTTGATGGTTTATTAACATTAATGGAGAATGAAAAAGTCAGGCCCACTCCCGTTACTTATTCAATCTTATTAGATATCAAAGGCCAAGCCAATGACATAACTGGAATGGATGAAATATTGGAGACAATGAAGGCTCAAGGCATCGAACCTTGCACTTGCAGCCAAGCTATCTTGGCTAGTCACTACATCCGTTGTGGGATCAAAGAAAAAGCTGAGTCCATTTTGAAGCAGATGGAAGGAGGCAATTTAGAAGATCACCGCTCAGTGTGCCGCCTTTTACTCCCTCTTTATGCAGCCCTTGGAAAGGCCGATGAAATTGAAAGAGTTTGGAAAGTCTGCGAGCCCAATCCACAGTATTGGGAATGCGCAGCAGCTATTAAAGCTTGGGGAAAGCTGAATAAGATAGAAAAAGCCGAGGAAATTTTTCATAGGATGCCAAAAACTTCAAAGTGGAAATCAGCAAAGATCTATACTGCTCTCCTGAAGGTTTATAGTGAAGCAAATGGCATTAGATGGGTGTGGAACAGACCCGTTACTATGGGATGCATTTGAGAAACTGCATGTGGAAGCTAGAGGTGAAAAAGACCGACTCTAAGTTGAGAAAGGCTGCCCAGAAGAGTATGAAGAAGCCACATATTTGCTCGTACACGACTATTATGGATGGATATGCAAGTAGAGGTGATGTCCATAATTCTGAAAAGAAAAAATCTTTTATTGGATGGAACGGGATGGGTATACACTATACACCTCGAATGCGGCAGTTCAAGATGCTGGCGCGGGAATATACAAATGCTAAAGTGCCATGTTATGGAATAAGGGAGAGGATGAAGGTGGATAATATATTCCCAGATAGATCAGTGGCCTTGGAGATGGCTAAGATTGATGCCATCAGGAAAACAGAAGCTTCTGATTTGCTTGATTGAAAATTTTGACAGATGGTTTTGAATTTCATTTCTGTTTTATGATCCCATGTTGTCCATATTTGATTTTCTGTCCGCCCGGAAGCTCAAGGGAAACTTGAAATGTAGTGAACATAATGTTTTTGTTTCATTTATATGCTAATTCTAAGCATTGTCTTTCTTTAATGCATGTATATAGCATAGATGTTCATATCTAGATGCAGAATCTGAACTATTCCAATATGACTGCATCAATTATATTACTCTAGGAAGTTTCGTTGTTGGCGTAGAGTTCCACGGGACTCTTGAAGGCTCTGCCATTGGCCGAACGTTCCACTTTTGGAGATACCACCGTGTCACTCAGAAGTCACACGTCCTTATTCTTTACTCTCGTTTGATTCTCAATCGTTACAAAAGTAAAGCAAAAGAAGGTTAAAAAACAGATAATTTCTTTTCACTTATCTTGTTTGCTAATGCAGTGTTTCCACATAAGATCTAATCCTAATCCCTCACCTATCTGGTGTTTCAATTCGAAATTCGAATCATATCTTATCTTATCCGACCGATTGTCACCTCTAAATATTAAAGCCTTTTCTGTAGAAGGACTTATCAGGAAAGAAATTATTTTCTTTAGATTGATATGTTAAATTTTTATTTACAGGGGATAAATACTAAGGCAGGTCAAACCTAAAACAGAATTGATCAGAAAACAATTAATTAGTTTTAATTAAGAAAACAGAAGAAAAACCTAAAACACAAAATGCACACTCCTAATTAAGAGAATAATATATTTATAAAATAATAAATAAAAAAACAAAATCAATAAAATAAAAAGGATCTGATCTGATTTGACAAAAAAAGACTAGCACTTGACTCTCTCCGTTCCCTTCCGTTTCGCCTCTGTCTCTATCTCCTCCAAGTTCCAATCTTTCATACCATTTTACCCCAAAAATCCAAAAACAAACACCAACCCATTTTTCCGGTGACCGGCGACGACTCTTCTCGCTTTGCGGTGCTGCATGCCGCTGCCGCCACTGCTGATAATGGGGCACTAAATTAATATATTTTTTAAAAAACCCAAATAGAATTTTCGTGAATATGACTAAGGTTGGTGGGTGTTCGTTTCGTCTCTGCCCAATATTCATAGGGTTATTATTATAGTAGTGGAGGTAGATAATTCGTGTCGGAGGAGGATATCGGAGAAAATGTCAGAGTTGGTGGCTCGCACCGGTCGTCACCAGCAGCGCTATGAGGAGGGTTACCGCCTCGTCGCCGGGTAATGCCCTCTGTTTCTCTCTAGATTCGATCATTTCATGCGATACCCATTTGGATTTTATGACTTTTTTCTCAGTTTCTATTGTTGATTGTATATGATACTTGCCCTTTTTATTTATCTGATTACCCTTTTCGATGCGTTTATCTTTCCTGCAATGGCTACATTTTGTTAATACATTTGGGAAAGTTCAGAAATTTGGAAGCATTTTTATCTAATTGGCCCCCTTGGAGTTTTTTTTTTTTTTTTTTTTTTTTTTTTTTTTGAGGTTTTGTTTCCTTATTTTATCAGGAATATAGTTGTGGGTTTGCAATTGAAAATATGCAAAACAGCTCCAATAGAAGTTTGTGTTCTTTGTGGAGAAGGCAAATGCAGAATCAATTTAGTTTATGAATTGTTATGTTTAATGTATGTAAATAAACAGAAAGTGCTTATTGAACCCCCCTTTGGCTCGCTTGAATGCGACCAAACATTTGCAAAAGAATAAGTATGTCCGTAACTTTTGGGACCTTATTGTGTGGTAGCACCAAGGTTGCATGAGAGTGGAACAATTAGTAGGTTTAATAGTGGAGCCTTGTACATTAAATTTATTGCCACAGCAATTATTGGTTGCACAAAATTATGGGAGCTAGCATTGTCTATTAAGACTGTGATATGTGTCCCATTGATTTGTGAACCCCTTAAAGTGCTAAGAGAGAGTAGGTTGGTCTGATTGGGAAGTAGGCTCAAGTGTTGGCTCAGGTGATTTTGGGTGTTCTGTGGATTCAAATAACTTATCAAGATCCAAGAATTCATCTTTTCACCTCAATAGAGAGGTATCTGGGTTTATTGGGGCAGTTGTGGGTATAATAATATTTCTCATCACTAGTGAAGTCTTGTCCCTTCTCTCTTTTTCTTTGTATTTCAGCTTGACTTAAGCTTCTGGAATTGTCTGGTGTGGTTTATTGTGGTAAGGGTTTAATGTTTGGTGTAGGTAGCGAAGCTGCTGAGTGATTGGTTTTGTTATAAGGTCTGATGGAGAAAAGTGTCTTGGAGTTTTTTCAGTTTTGTTTCATGCAGTTTGGCAAGTACCAGTGTCCCACAGAAGCTGAGGTTGTACCTGGGCTTGGAGCTAGCAACTCATTTTGTATTTCATTCTTGAGTCCTCCATTAAACACATCTACAATCTTAGGCTCAGTCAATATATCACTTCTGTTGAGATACAAACAAAACTGGGAGTAGTATTCTGCGACTAATAAATGACCTTGCTGCAATTTAAACAAAACTCTCCTTGGGTTTTCAAACCCAAATGACCCAAATTGATGAATTATTGCTTTGAGATAACTTCTCCAGTAAAAAAATTGTCATAGTTTCTTTAAAATTCGAAATATCCTTGCATGTCAGCCTCCTCCAAAATCCATTTGTTCTATTCTTTAGTTTTATAAGTTTCAAAACAAACTTCTGATCTTGCTATCCTCTCAGTAGGATCAGCTCCTGTAAATTCTGAAAAGTAAGCAGCAGTTTTATCATTAAGGCCCTGAAAGTGTAATACCTGACTAGCTTCAGCATTTGAGAATGTTGAGGCTAAGCCAGACTCTGTGATAAAACTGCTGTGACAGATTCGGCTTCGTAAATGCCTCCGTGAAATTGCACATTATAGTGCCTCCTTGAAATTGCATCGCGTCTAGAACTTTTCATTCAACTCAAATCAAGGGAACATTACATTAAAAAATCTAGCAATCCAAAATGGAGCTGAAACATTAAAAAATCAGGAGAAAATACATTCAGAGAAGAAGGAACTTACAGAAAAGGAAAACAGAGCCTATAACATACAACAACCCTTTTCGTGCCCTCTCTTAGCTATTAATGAATTGAATATGAGCAGTTTAAATTGGACATAAAAGCTGTTGCATGTACAGGTGATCCAGAAGATTTAGATTCTGACTGATATGGCAAGTTTAGTTCAGAAAAATGGTTATTATGATCTGCCTGGCTAGGTGATACATCTAAGGAATTTCAATTTTATCATGAAGATCTGGCATGCTTGATTACTAGTTCACTCACTAGCCTTTGTTACATGTTAGTAGAAGTCAACCCAGAAAATGTGCAATGTGTAGAGTTCGAAACTTGGGTTGTTTACCTGGCATTTTGATTCCCTGTAGCCAGGCCACCAAGGTTTCCTGCATTTCTGCATTTGCAACCAGTTTTATGTAAATAAATTTTTGAACAGGTGATTAGCTAGGATACATTGTCTTGACAAAAATTATATTATTCTTAACCTCTGTGCTATCTTTAATATTGGAATGCTGTAGTGTGCAGAGTTATTCTTATCGGTAACTGTGGGTGTACCCTGCAGATACTCATTAGCATCCCTTGGTGTACATCGTTGTTCTTTTTGTGTACCAATTCATAATTGTATTTTGCATTCTAACTTCTCAGTGCAACACGATCAACAGGTGTATTCCTTTCAAGTATAGAACATCTGTAGAAAGTAGCAATGAGAAGGTTGTTGAGGTACTTATGATCAACTCAACTAGTGGACCTGGCCTTCTATTCCCAAAGGTACATTTCTGAAAAGTGTAAGAATGTTGTTTGGATTTTTGTTTTAATGTGCACTAATCATTTTGTGATCCTAGCCTTTTGATTTGAGCATAATTATATTACTAGGGAAATGGCCTCAATCTGCTGGAGTGATCTTTACCATTAGGATGGATTGATAGAATTTATGTACCACAAGCTGATTTTCAATATGCTACGGTGGTTATCACCTCATAATGTCTTTTGTCACAGACATCTTTAGTATCTTGCTTTCACCATTGCCTTGGCTCATATTTTGAGTGTGTTACATTATCTGTGTTTTACAGGTAAATGTGTGAACTAAGGATTGTATGTTATTCTTCATTGTTGCTGCCTGAGGAAGATATCTGTTAATATTATCTGAATATTGAAATTATAAGTATGACAATATCTTTCACACTCCCTCCATCCCAAAAATAATTATCCACTTCCCATTTTTTGTGAAGCTTAAGGACGAGTTAGTTAGAGTTAGGGTTTCCCTTGTACCTCATGTGCTCTTGCTGTAACAAATTCAAGGAGTTATAACCAAGTTATCTTAAAGATATTGTTGGTGGTAACTCTTGCATAACCAGCTAACCAAAATAGCAAGTGGACAATTATTTTGGGATAGAGGGAATATTATCTTTCATATAAGGGAGTTGCCATCGTACCAGGAATAAGGATGCTCAGTATAGAAAACAGTACAACTCTAATTTTAACAAGTAACTATCAGTTATGTTCTAGAAAATAAAAATAAACACTCATGTAGTGGGTAAGCAAGCTTGGATTTAAGTCCAAGTCCTGTATAGCAATATGGAAGATTTAAGCTTTAATTATTACCTGTATATGATATGAAACTGAAAGTGATTGAAATGTAGAATTGGTTTTATAAGGAGCCCATGTAATTAAGATACATGTTAAAGAGGGCCAAACAATTCTAAAATCCTCGCTTTAAAGAAATAGAATCCAAAATTGAAACTTTATGAACGTATCCCTGCACCAACACTCTTAATTCTAAAATAGAGGAAGGAATCTTTAAAGCTACCCTGGACATTTACACCTTAAAATACAACTTTCACATACTCAAGAAGTGGCGAAGTGCACATAATGACCTCGTCCTAGCATTTGAAACCTATCCATTTGTTTTGCTTTGTTGCGCTAGCTGCTTGGCAACAACTCAATAGTACATAGACAGAATGTGTATCGTAAAACCACTTGAAAGAGTTTATAGATGACTCACTTTTTGTTTCCTGCTTTATACGGATGAGAACTTTCAAGAGTTCTTTTATTTATGTTAAGTAAGTTAGTTTATGATGGGAATACTTTTTCGCACAACATCCCTGCTGGAATGATCCCCTTAATTTTGAACTTATTATCTTGGAAATTCTATATTGCTATTGTCCATCTAAGCTGCGAAGTTAGAAATTTTCAACAAGCTTCATTTGGTCATAGGGTGGCTGGGAAAATGATGAAACTGTGGAGGAGGCAGCAGCACGTGAAGCTCTTGAAGAGGCTGGAGTTCGAGGGAATATAATGGTAACATTGAAATTTGCTTGTTATTATCTATGTGCTTTCTATTCCTAACACAAATGCATTATTGTATACTGAGATAAGAAACTTAGCCTTGCTTGCTTGCTTATGGTCTGAATATATACACATCAACAGCAAATGAAGTTGCAATATGTATTAGATCCAGTTGTTTAGATGTGTTTGGTTTATATTCTTTCTCATAACCCTTAACTAATATGTAGTTTAACCTTACGATTCCAGAAATAGACATTGAACCTTGCAACAGATAATCTTATTGAACCTTGGAAAGTAAAAACTGCAGTTCAGTTATTATTTATATAAATTGTGTCGCATGCACTATTGCATCTTTTTATAGGGGAGTCAAATTGTACAAGTTTCAGGGCATCAAGCATGCAGTTGGATGTTAGAGGTCTCGAGTATTATGTAATGCATCTAACTTAGCCTTCTCACGATTGACAATACTAAGACTGGATAATGGGACCTGAAAATTAGAAACCCCTAGTTGGTAATTTTTAAAATCCTATGATTGGTTGATCGGAAAATTGGAGTTTGTATATATGGCAATTAAGGAGGAAATTGAAAAGAAAAAAAAAAGGATGTTCTCAGTAGTTTAAAATCCTAATTATCTAATGAAAATACGAGATCTAAAAAGATGTATCTATGTTGATATCTGACTATTTTCCTTTCATACTATGTTTCAGCATTTTCTGGGGTATTACCCATTCAAGAGCAAAACCCTACGAGACGAGTTCAGCCCCGAAGGTTTATGCAAGGCTGCCATGTTCGCCTTGCTTGTGACAGAGGAGCTTGAGTCCTGGCCAGAACAGAGTACTCGCCAGAGAAGTTGGCTAACCATCCCGGAAGCTATAGGTTGTTGCAGACATCCATGGATGCAGGAGGCCCTCGAGGAAGGTTTCTCCAAGTGGCATGCAGAGAACGTTGAGGAAGAGGACAATGATTGTGATCTGCCTGCTTCATCATCATCAGAGTAGAAGCATCTTGATGCTTGTGATCATCAACCCTCTAAAGCTCATTTTAGCAATTTTGTTTCTCCACATCTTTTTTTGCCCAAACACTTTAGTTTCTTTTGGAGGGAGAGCTAGGAGTTATAATTAACAGCATTTGTACTCTCTTAGGTGTTTAATTTGATTCTCTCTGGGAATTCAGGAGAGCCCTTTGTTTCACTTTTCTTTCTTATTTATTAATATATTACATTGAAATGTGCAGACCATATTTGAGTTTATAGTAACAGTATAGTTTCTGTGACTAAGGTCATGAAGCTGAGGATAATGCAATTTTTCAAGATGTTGTGATTTGTTGGTCACTTTTCTTAACTAATATGTGTCTTTTTGTTTGGGTTCTGTTATCTGAATAAAATCACAGCCATATATCACCAAGACAAAAAGTTCACTTCAAACTGGACCCAACAAACTCATGGGCTTATCATGATACTTCTTGTTTCAAAACAAGTATCCACATTTCTATTTTCAAAAATATTATGAAGAAGTTATTTAATGTTGTATGTAACTCTTTCATAAACATATGTTTTAACAAACTCAGAAAATATTAATTAATTTGTTATAGAGACATTATTAATAATTGATACATACATGATTTATAAATTATAATAAAAAAAACAAGACACTTATTTCATTCGAAAAAACAAGACACTTATTTTGAAATTGAATTATATACTATGTTATTATTATTACACAAAATTAGTGTTTCTTCTAAACAATCAATAAGTTAGTGTGTGTGTGTGTTTTACATAAATTGATGGTATAAATAATTTAGTGATTTTCTTGTAAATTTAAAATAATTATGCATAAAAAAATTCATTCATAGATTTGATTTGAATCACAAACCACAAATGCGCCGTCATTAGTAGAGATAACAATATAAATTTTAAATCGATTTCGACCTTATTCAAAATTGAGATGATAGAATCAGATCAAATCTAATGAAATTTCAAAAACTGGCGAGTCTGAATCCAAATTAACAGCTCCAGCCACCGACAAGAATGTATATAAAATATGAGACGACAGAGCAGCCACTATCAGCGGCTGCTGCGCATGCAACGTAATGATTGTGTCAGCGAGTCGTACAAAGATGACGTCAACAGACCAATTAGCTGGGGTCCACACACCTTCTGCATACGCCAAAGCAGCTAGCACCAGCAAGTTGCAATGAAGCTTGCTTGCTTGCTGAAGCTGCTATATCCACATTTGTTTTGGCTTAACTGTTTAGTTATCCTATACACTACTGTTTACTGTTTAGTAAGCCCTCCGTTCTGAAATGAGTGTCCTGTTTGTCTAAATTTTGTGTCCCATATGAGTGTCTTGTTTCTATTTTTAGGTTATTATATTATTGTTTTTCTCATATTACCCTTATCACTTATGAACTGCACATGGGCAGATTTGAACTGC
>JAYMTF010005408.1:0-11604 GCA_036897485.1 Pelargonium nanum | reverse complement strand
CTTTTCCAGTGTTAAGGATAATTCTAAGTGTTTATGAATTTCTCTAAGTCTCAATTCTCACTTCAAGTTGAGATGTTATGTCGAGGGAACGGGTCATGTCAAACCTGGGACTTTCGCGAAAACTACACACGAAAGAACGGAGTACCCGAGGTGTTTCTGGGACGCCGCCTAAAGAGTGAGAGTAAGATCTCTGTCGGAATACACAAAGCTCTAGAGAGCGTTTTAGAGAGAGAAAGCTAGAGAGATAAGTGATTTATCGAAAAATGAAGATACTCATCTTTTACTAAGAGGGGGTATTTATACATTTACCAAAAGGTCGCCATGTGTCAACATGTAATTGGCTGATTAAGGGTGTAGGGTCCACTTTGGAGCCCATTGTTGACTTGGGGCTCTTGCTTCCCGGACACATTGCTTGTGCGTGTCAAGCGCGTAAGAGGCCCTCACACGTCCCTTGCGAGCTGGAGAGTTTGTTTTAACCTTTGAAAGCCTCTACCACACGGGGTAGCATTCCAAGGGCTCGGGAGCCTTGGATGGAAGTGCTCGGCACTCGCAGAATTGGGGGTCCTCACGCGCGACCTAAGACAAACATTCATGTTCTCATTATTTCGCTAAGTGTTGAAGCTCTCTCCGTTCCCCCAACGGACTTTTCATGTGTTGGATGTATAGGAGGAACACGAGAGACAGGACCGGTCTTTGTGCCACCGGACCTCCATGCCAGGGACGAAGGAGGTGGACCTCCCACATTGTTCCAACGTTGCAACGCTAAAATCGTTGCGACGACGACGATGACGAGTGGGGTCGAGTGCTTTGAAAGAAGGTACCATGCGGTGGATGTCGCTACGCTAAATTCATTATACATAACATTACTCTTTCACTCAACTTTGCTGTATGATATTTCTATACAATTTTGGATTGATATCAGATTTTGTTTTTTACTGATTTAAGCAGTAAATAAAATGCTAGACTGAACAGTAGTTAAACATATATATGTACTGCGAAATGTATACATTGAAGCTTCCTCAGTCTTGTACCTCTTCTTCTTTCATTAGACATACATAGTACAACCTTGTTGGAACATTCTGCTGAGTGTTGTCTTCAAATTTCAGTATCTCTGCTCTTCTTGAATGTTATATGGTCTGTTTTCTTGTATAAAACAAGTTTATATCATCTTCTGCAAAATTGTATGGACATAACAAGTCATAAATCTTCAATATGAAATGGTTGCAAATATATAGATTTGATGGGTTGTTTTTCTATGTATATGCAATCCGAACTTAGAATAACTAGCTTGTTGGAGAGGACCAACTCAACGAAAAGTTTACATTGATAGTTGAAGATCCCACTTAAATATTATACTCTAAATCAGGGTGGCAACAAATACTCAAACTCAAGTTCTAATACCACTTAGAGGATACTCTCAACTAAAAATTTAAACTAATAGTTGTTGAAATCCCGACTTCAGTTTTATAGTCCAACACTTATATTGGCTTATTGCATTTTTTCTGCAGTTTTGTCCAAAGGGGTTGAAATTACTCGCTAAAAGAGCAACAATATGAGCAAATGTGAGTAAAAGCCCTAATTTGGTCCTTGAACTTTCGTGTTTCGATCAATTTGGTCCCTAAACTTTAATTGGCCCAAAATAGTCCATGAACTTTCAAATATTGACCTAATTTGGTCCCTGAATTTTTGATATAAGCTCTACAGGCAAGGACCATTTTGGGTCAATATTTGAATGTTCAAGAACCATTTTAGGTCAAATAAAAGTTCAGGGACCAAATTGGGTCGAAAAACGACAGTTCAGAGACTATTTTGGGTTAAAAAAAGTTTAGGACTAAATTGGGTCAAAACATGAAAGTTCAGAGACCAAATTGGGTCTTTTACCGCAAATGAGCAATGCTTCATATACAATCCTAGAGAACAAATATTCTAATCTGCACAATGCTTGGGAAGTAATTAATCAAATCTGTAAAATGTGTAGAGATAAGAGAACCACTTACATTCAGATTGAAATACTTGTGACACTGCCTTGAAGCTTGACTCTGATGTTCTTTAGCTTTACAAGGATATTGTATATATCAGTTCTGTCTTCAGGAGATTCTGCACAACAGTCCATTGCCAATTCAAAAATGGACGACAAAGAATCTTTCTCAACAGAAAAATGCTCTTCCTCCTCTTCTCTTATCAAATTGGCATCCACGACTGCGGTTACTTTGTGAGGTAAGGACTTTTTTATCCAATGTCTCAAGCTCATTCCTCCCTCGAAGATGGCATTTGTGGGTTTCTTTCTCGTAAAAGTTTCCATTAGCAGAATACCAAAACTGTACACATCACCTCTTGTTGAGACAATTCCTTCTGATCCATATTCTACATATATATGTACAAACAAGCATAAAAAATATTGTGACAAAAATGGACAATACATGAGTCTCCCACCATTTTGTGGGTAGAAGATGGTCATTATGCACACAGCCTTACCCTGCTTTTAGGTAGGGTTTTGATTAACATTTTTGGAATGAGAATGAGTATCAAGAATGGGAATAGGAATGAGCAGAGCCATTTTCATGGCCGAAAAATTATAATCCAAACATGAACAATGAGAATCACATTCTCATTCCGATTCTTGATTCCTATTCCTGAACAAAAATTATACTTCAAGCGCTACCTTAATGTTAAATCTTAAATAAGTAAGCAAAACAGCTAACTCACCTGGTGCCATATACCCGATCGTTGCTAGGGTCTTGGTTTGTGCCATAACTTCTCCTTCCCCAAGAAGTTTTGAAATGCCAAAATCACCCACATGCGCAACCATATCCTCATCCAAAAGAACATTTTCCGGCTTTAAATCGCAATGAACAATGGGGCTTGAGTGGCCGTGATGAAGATACTCCAAGGCCGATGCAACATCTATCATTATATTTAGCCGTTGCAGAATATCCAGAGTTATTTTTGATGAGTACAACCATTTCTCAAGACTCCCATTGGGCATGTACTCCAATATCAAGCATTTGATATCAAAGTTACAACAACTGCTGATGATTTTGATGAGATTCCTGTGACGAATAGTGCGTAGTACTTCACATTCTTTGTCAAAGCTCTTGAACAAGCCTTCATCGATATTGAAAATCTTTACGGCAACTATCATCCCATCTGAAAGATTTCCTTTGTATACCGAGCCATAACTTCCTACGCCGAGCAAGTTACTTTCACTAAATCCATTGGTTGCTTTCTGGATTTCATGGAATGCTATTCTTCTCCATGTTGATAGGGGGAAAGGGTTTTCTTCAGTTTGCTGTTTTCGGTTCTTTCTGCAGAATCTCATAAAAACAAGTACTACAGCAAGAACAAGTATAGTTGATGCAATAGCTGGCAAAATATATTTGAGTTTAGAACCTGAGGTCATCTGTTGATTTCTGAACTCACATTGGGGTACTTGCAGTCTAGGTGAACCACATAGTGCATCATTCGACGTAAAAGATTGAGCTGGGAAGTTTCCGAAAGGTCCTCCACTTGGAATTTCACCCTGTAGTCTATTGAATGACACATTCAAATATTGCAGATTCGACAATGCCTGTAGAGACTTAGGAATGGTCCCGGTAAGGTTGTTACTTGATAGGTCCAAGACCTCTAAGCTTACCAAGTTTCCAAATGTTTGAGGAATCTGACCTTGCAATTTGTTACGCGCTAACGACAGATTCTTCAAAGCTTGAAGGTCACCAATGGCGCTCGGGATGTCACCTGATAACTGGTTTCTTGACAGGTCTATTTGAGTAACAACTTTCAAATTCCCAACATCTGATGGTAAATGCCCAGTTAAATAATTTGAAGACAAGTTTACATCCAAAATATCCTTGAGACTCCACAAGGTCAAAGGTATTGAAGAAGCTAACTTGTTGGAGTTTAAGTAGAGACTTCTTAGAAAAGTAAGATTCCCAAAACATGTTGGTATAGACCCAGAAATCTTGTTATCACTTAAAATAATGTCATTCAAATTTCTCAACTGACAAATGCTATCTGGGATTGATCCTTCTAACATGTTTCCTTCGAGATACAGAGCTTGGAGATTCTGTAATCTTCCGAATGACGCTGGAACTTTTCCTGTCAATTCATTGTGTGCCAAGTTCAAGAGCACCAAGCTTCCTAAGTTGGCAATTTCTGTAGGAATGCTTCCCTTGATTTTGCAATAATCACAGAAAAAGTTTTCTAGAGAAGTAGAGAGGTTTCCAATGGAGCGTGGAAGAATACCAGTCAGAGGGTTATCCGCTAATGCTAAAACTCTCAGATTTTTGCATTTTGTCAAAGAAGTGAGGAAGCTCATTTCTTGTGTAGATGAACCACTGGTCAGTTTATTACTATGCAGGTTGAGCCACTCAAGATTTCTTAAGTTTCCAAGAGAGTCGGGAATGATGCCAGAGAATGAGTTATGAGCAAACTCGATGAGAACGAGTTTGGAGGAGTTAGAGATGGAGCTTGGGATTGTTCCACTCAGATTGTTATCTCCCAGGTAGAGCAGCTCAAGATTAGGAAGAAAAAGACCCAAGCTAGATGGAAGAGTACCCGAAAGACGATTAGTAACTAGTGCGATCATTGAAACTGTTGAGCTATTGAAGATCATAGGTGGAATGTGGCCAGTTAAGCTATTGTTATGAAGGTCCAAACTGTCAAGCGTACGAAGATTGCCAATCTCAAAAGGTATTGATCCTGAAAATAACCATGGAGGAGATTTAGTATACAAATCATTTGACACTTTCTTGATTCCTGTAAAAGCATATTCAAAATTTCCGCTCCACTTGATATGAGAAGTTTTAGATCATATTGCTATAAGCTCATAATTAATGCCAATATAGAAACCTATTTTGATCTTACCTGTCAAGTAGTTGTCACTCAAACCTAATATCTTCAGTGATGTAAGGTTCCCAATACTCTTTGGTATGCTCCCTGTAAAACCATAGTAAAAGTTCATTATTAGCAGACAACAAAGTGAAATGTCCAGCTCTGCGTGCGAATTCAAGATGAGCTAATGGCTCCCAAGTGAGAAAATAATGATACCAATAGGTTTCATTCTACAGAAATGTTCACAGCAGACTAGCAGAGCATTATAAATAAAGGAGAGTCCATGTTATTTCAAATTCTCTTATCGTGTGTCAAATTATCTACAAATAATCAGTATAAAGTACTAAAAATGTACTTTTTTTGGTACGGATGAAGTATATAGGATAGAACTATAATATTAGCAGAGTAATTTTTCAAAGAAAATTGGGGTTAGATGAATCAATAAACACAATTCTTAGGGAATTTTTCCTCGTATTCTTCTCATGCACAGTTCACGGCTTTTCTTATTACTTATTTGTTATGTTTACCGATACGCATTTTAGTTTCTCCTAACTGAGTACCTTGTTAAGCTAGGCTTACCAGTACTCCTCATAATTTCTCCTAACTAAATCATCTTAATTACATTTCCCAACAATGTCACTACTAACTTCATAATATCTAAACCACCTTAGGAGATTTTCCAATCTCTCAGTCGTTTTTTATAGTCCAAATTAGATGATAGCAATATATAGTTCACAGAGTAAATTCATCAAACAGGTGGTGTGAATTAGAAAATTAGAGCATAAAAACAATACCTATGAAGTTGTTGACGCCAAGATAAAGGCCCTGCAAGAGCGTCAAGTTGCCGATACCCATTGGAATGGTTCCGTTGAATTTGTTGTAGGCCAGTGAAAGGTGGAGAAGCTGTGCGCATTGGGTGATAGAAGAAGGGATACGACCTGAAATCTGATTCTGGGAGAGAAGCAGTTGCCGGAGGAGAGGAAGGCGACGGCACAAGTCGCCGGGGAGAGTGCCGGAGAGAGCGTTGAAAGTGAGCTCCAAGTAGCGCAAGGAGGAGAGGTTGAAGATGGGTGAGGGAATGGGTCCTGTTAACCCACTTTGTTGTATGCTCAAAAACTGTAGATTCTTCAGATTGCCTATATTCTCTGGAATTGATCCACCTGCAGATCAATTCATTCTAGTCTTAATTAAATCAAAACAAATTGGTGATATAATCTCACTCAATAAATTCACCACAATGAGGTGACAAACACGTTAAATTAAAGCTACTACTCGTTTTAGGTCTCTTTTGAGTTTGCATAAATTGCTGCACACCTACTAAAATTGTGTCAAACTATCACAAATTCAGTTTTTCTTCTCTACTTTTGTAATGATTGAGAAGTGAAAAAACGTAAATAAATTTACTTACGTCACAATAAGTAGAGAGAGAAAACCCATGGTCCACACCATTGCAATCATGATTAACAAAATATTAATATAAATAATAGTATAGAATAATAAATTTAAGCATAATAATTTTTTATTTAGCCTAAGTCAAACCAATGAGATATTGTCACATCATTAAAATCATTTGTACCCATCCAAGTAAATTTGTGGGAGAGGAGCGACCCGTGGATTAAAGTTATTTTTAATGAAGTGTTATCAGCTCATTAGTGGCTTAACCGAAGTTAAAAACTAATTAACTTAAATTCTTCAATCCCATAATATAAAATAATTTTTTCTCGCTTTTACTACTAAACAATAACAACTTATAAAAGTGTTTTTAAAAGTCACTAAAAGTGTTACCAAACGACCCATTACTAAATTTGTGAGTTTGTAGTGGTCAAATCCATTTACTTGTCTCTTACTTGAGATTCTAGGCACTCAACAACTTATTACTTCTCTTTATTTTAGTTTGACATGATATTTGTGTAACAAATTTAACTACTCCCAATTACGAAATAAGCCTGCGTTTTGAGCTGGGTAATAAATCAAAGGAAACCTATTGCTAATAGAAAGATTACATTTTCAAAATGTTTAAATTTTTTATAGGGGAATGTTGATAATCATTCTTAACAAGGTATTTCATGCATATTTACTCCAATAAATTTGCGGGAACAGAACCATGAGTTGAATACACAATTTTTATTGAGGTATAGCAATTTCATTGGTGATTTACCTAAAACCAAATATTGATTAGTTTAGACTCTCATTTCGCTCTCGTGTGTGTGTGAGAGAGAATAAAGAATGTAAGCTTAATATTTTTTTCATTAAACAAGCTAATGAGCTTGCCATCAAATTAAAATTCAATCATACATCATACAAATAAATTTGTGAGAGCAGCGCTGCACAATGATTTTTTTTAATAAGATAATGCTATATCTTTTATCAAATATCGGACAATTTTATATTTTCATCTTTAATACTCCTTCCATCCCAAAATGAGTGTCCTTGCAAAAATTAAGAATTACAAAATAATTTAATGTTTTTTTAATATTACTCACACTTTCCCTACAATAATATACTAATCTAAAAATAAAAACAGTACACTTATTTTAAAACAAAAAAATTAGACAACTCATTTTGAGACGGAATAAGTATTTAATTTGAAGCATGCATACCATTTACCAAAGATGATATAAAAAATAAAAAAAAATAAAAAAAAATAAAAAAAATAAAAAAAAAACCATTAGGTAGGAAGAAATACACTTAAAAAAAAAAGTAGGAAGAGATACACACCAGTAAAATCATTAAAACCAAGCTCCAAGTAGTGGAGCTTGCTCAAATTCCCCAATCCCACCGGCAACTTCCCCGTCAAATTATTGTGCCCTAGATTCAACTTCTCAAGCCTCCACAGAAGACCCAGCTCGCTCGGAATGGAGCCGCGGAGGCTGTTGTTGCGGGCGGCCAGGGTGGTCAGGAAGGAGAGGTTTCCGATGTGCGGCGGGATGGTGCCGGTCAGGCCCATGTCGGAGAAGGTCAAGCCCGAGACTCGAGGGTTGCGTGCCGATCCAGTCGCAGACGGAGGCGGCGCTGGCGGACCAGTTGGTGGTTATGAGGTTGTGAGGATCGCCGGTGATGTGGGCTTTGATGGCGAGGAGGGCTGATTGGTCGGTTCTGATGATGCTGAGGGTGTAATGGAAATGGAGAGACATTAATAATGCCAACAACAGAAACTTATTGGGTCTCTCCATTTATGTCTGTCTCTGTAGTACTGGTTTTGCTATGAAACTTATTTGTAGTGGTTTTAATGTATGAGGATATGATATTTCTAAAGCTGTAATGAAATTATGCAAAAGTGTTGGAATTGGGTGTGTTAATGTTTGACTATTGATTTCAATGTTTTTTGTATGGATTTTTCTTAGTTGCTTTTTTTTTTTTCTTTTCTGTAATGTGAATGATATATTTGAAATTTTGAAGCATGGGTCTGTATCTAAGATGATACACATAAGTAGAAACGAATGTTCGGTTCTTGGAGTTGTTAAATTTATTTATTTTTAATTGGATTGATTGAACCAATTAATGTCTTAATTTGTATATATTTTTAAGCAATCCAATGAACGAGTAAAACTTAGAGATTATGAGATCCAATATTGGAAAGTGATGCTATCCGAAAAATCATAACTCTCAAAACGAATGATGTGACGATACGTGGCCGCCTCAACGCCACGTAAGCGACCTGGTTCAATTCAATGCAGTCACACTTAGCCCATGATCTGGAAGGTTTCAAGGCTTTAGATCATACATACATAGTCCCAGAACGTCCTCGAAGCAAATCGTAGCAAGCAGGAAATCCCAAATGCCTCAAAGACGAAGAACAGCTCATCACAGGCCAAATGTCGCGGCATCAACACCCATTGTCGCGGCAATGGTGCTTGTCCGGACCAATGCCACGACAACAACATGAAATGTCGTGGCAATCCTGCATCTCCCATCCAAGACCGAACAAGCTCTTGTCCCGCTCCGTGACATGCTACTCTTGTCCCTCCATGACAAGTGACTCTTGTCCCGCATCGCGACACGTGACCCTTGTCCCTCCATGAAAGGTGACTCTTGTCCCGCTCCGCGACACGCGACCTTTGTCCCTCCATGAAAAGTGACTCTTGTCCCGCTCCGCGACACACAAACATAGTCCCTCCTCCATGACCAACTCTCCAAGCAGTGTGTCCCTTACTCTAACAAAACAAACATGGACAAAAAGCTCTCATAATTATGTATAGTATTTCTCCATACTTGGGAACCATGGAAGCTTCCCTCAACCCAACACAAATCCAAGCCTCCTCGCGGAGCACGAGCCTCCCACAGAGCGCCATTCAAGTGGTTGGACAAGGGTTCCGGGCAGACCCTTGCTACGACATGGAGCATGAATGACATGACATCCATGCCTCCTAACACCACAAGCTTGTTGATTATCCTTCAACACCTTCACGTCAGTTCAAGGAGACACGTGACATCTCAAATCACTCCGAATGGACTTTTGCAAGACTTTACTTTGCCAAGACTCCCTCAAGTACACTAACAAACCATCACAACATCAACACTCCCGAACTCCTATGATGTCGTCCTACGAGACAAATGCTCACAGAGGATTCGACGAGTCATCTCATGTGAGAAGCGTATGAGACACTCAAGCCTCCCGGTATATGCATAGACGTGTCCGGAGGAAAGAGGCCCAACGTCACAAAAGGGTTTAGTGGGCTCAATGGGCGCCAAAGTGGGCCAAATGGGCTTGAAAGGTTAAGTGGGCCTAGACGAGCCTCACATTAACAACAACCAATCAAATGCTAACATGTGGCACTAGGTGGTAAGAGTCTATAAATACACCCCTCTTGGTAAGAAAGAGGATCCCGATTTCGTTTCTCACATTCACTTATCTCTTTAGCTTTTTCTCTCTAGAAAAGCTCTCTAAAGCTCTCTTGTTTCTGACAAAGGACTTACTCTCACACCGGAGGCGTCGTCCCAGAAACACCACCCCAGGTACTTTGTATCTTGTGTGTGTTGTCTTCATGCAGGACACAAGACCGCGAAGACTAGACACCTCACCTCAAAGGAAGGAAGGCATTGAGACTTAGAAGAATTTGAAACTTAGAGGAATTTGAAGACTTAAAAGGACTTGACAAGGATTTGGACACTTAGGTTAGACACCCTTGCTTACATGGACAAGAAGACATTCACGCTAGTGTGTTTATTTTGATCACAAGTCAAATCTGGCACATCAGAAAAAAGAAAAAGAATTTTTTGTTTACAAGTGGAGATGCGTAGAATAGTTCGAGATGAGAAGGTCTTGAATGATTGATAAGAAAGTCACGGACAGAAGACATAGGCTCTTCGTGACAAGGATAGTTGTCATGATGACTTGTCTCTGGCTTGCGTGGCTCGCAGACAAAAGTCGGAGGCTCTTCGCGATGAGGTTGGTGGTTGCAAGGACCTGGTGTTAGTTGTTTTTTTTATCGATTGAGCTACACAACAGGGGGTAGCTCTCCCCTATTAATCCAAAATCACACCCAATATCGTCGGCAAGTAGGCTCAAACCTTAGACCTCAAAGGGAATCCAAAGCGCTTAAACCGTTTGGCCCAACATGCCTTGGTGGTGTTAGTTGAGCTTTTAGTTGAGCTGTTTCTCTAACATAGTATTATAGCTTGTGTCAAAGATTCAAATCCTGACACCCCCAAAATTTGTTTAATTGAATTATTTATCTATTCTATCTTATTTGGGCTTCTTTAGTCATTTCTTTAGGTTTTCTGTATAATTCTTCATCTATTCTTTAAGCCAACTTGGGCTCTCTATCTTCTCATAATTCTTTCTTTTGGCTTTTTATACAACTCTTATCATGTTCTTCAAGCCCACTTTCGACACTCTATTTTCTCTTATCGAGCCACCCACAAAAATTAAAATCGGGAATGAGTTCATATCTATTTCTCTAGTCCACCCATAAAGTGAAAAATATGAATGGGATCATATATATCTCTATTCGATCTATTTGCACATGAGAGGGGGGGTCAGCAGGATGTCAGGAGATGATAATGAATGTTCTTGGACCAGACGACCGGGCAAGCATGCCGCCATTCCTGGTAGGCAGGTTCGTGCTGTAGCCCGAGGGACCCGATCGACCCTGGGATCACAGGGATCTCAGGGCACCAGAGGACCGAGGTTGCAGCCTGTTGAGCGACTCCGGGATGACATGGCCACGCCTATGTCTACTCCTCCTCTATATACGTCGACGGCGTCAATCCCTATGCCTACTACTCATTTAAGTACCGCAGAGTACCGCAGAGGGTCTTCCTCCTCTTCGGGGACTAGGTTGGAGGATTTTGGTTCTCCAATCCTCATCACATCTCCGCCTACCTCTACAAGCGTGTCTCATAGCTCAGGTAACAATAAAGTGTATTAGTTTACTACATATATAGTTATGTGTAATATTATTATCAATTTCTATGTTTTAAGTATGTACATAACGTTGTTTTATTTCAAGGTCTGAAGATAGATCACGTTCACGAGTGAGAGATTCTCGCCCTGCTAGAGATAGGTCTCTAGTACCATTAGACATTGATGGTAACGGAAAGTAAGTGTACAAGTTTCCGATTTATATTTCAATTTTGTTGCTATTATGTTATTATTATGAATTTGTTAATTTTAAACATATTACTATGCAGTTTTTACGATAATAGGATTGCATCAATTTGTACCAATATTTACCAGCACGCACCCCATATACGGGGCACTCGGTACGGTTTGATACCAGTTGAGCACAAGGAGAAGTACTTTCAGAATTTCTTGGTACGTAATACTTTCAT
>JAYMTF010005407.1:0-11604 GCA_036897485.1 Pelargonium nanum | reverse complement strand
CCGACAACTTACCGTGACTTACCGACATGAAGTAGTGTTAACAAACAAGCTCTAAATGTCAAAAGTTGAGTGAATACTACTATTTCATTATTTGATAATATCCTCATCAATCAATGATTTTTGGTACTCTTTTTATTTTTCACGTTTATTTATCACATCAACCCCATTGTGAATTGTCACATCTGCAACAGTAGTCACCAGATTCAGAATCATGACCACTGAAGCAGTCATGGGAGAGTACCAACAAAAGAAAACAAATACTGTGCATCTTCTTCACCTAAATAGATAGAGATTGACAAAGCTCTTGCCTTTTCATTTCTCTCTTACCCCAAACTGGTAAGTTTCATCTCAATCGCAACCACCGCCCACTCAATTTTCCAAAAATAAACAAATTATTTGTCTGGATTGGACCTGGAATCGGTCATTTTCTTGTGAGGGTTTATTATTACTATTGTTGTTTGCCAAAATTGGCAAAATGCCGCCATTTCTATGGCAAAAGGGACTGTCACTCTTTTTTCTTTTCTTGTGATTCGCTAAGAAAACACATCTCTTTGTTCGGTTGATCTTATTACATACTGGTTTGTTCATTGTGCTTGTGCAACCAAATTTATTTATTTATTGTTTTTTTTTATGGATCATCACAGACATGGCTCGAGAGAAGATTGAGATGAAGAAGATCGAGAACGCGACGGCGAGGCAGGTCACTTTCTCGAAGAGGCGAAGAGGGATTTTCAAGAAAGCTGAGGAGCTCGCCGTTTTATGCGACGCCGATGTGGCTCTCATCATCTTCTCCTCCACCACCAAGATCTTTCAATACTCCAGCTCAAGGTTCTTATTTATTTATTTATTATTAATTAATATAGTATTACACAACTCACTGCACGTGTATATATATATTCACATATGATCTGCTATAACAGACATATATTTTAATATCATTTGTTAACACTAAGATCAACTGATAGTTTGTTTGTTTATGAATAAAAAATGAAAATATTGATGGAACTGGAAATTGATGGCTTACAGTTTGTAGGCCTTCTTTCTGGGTTTGTGCTGTTTTTTGCTTTATATATAATAATAAAAATGTTATTGATTCCATCAGTTTCTTAATGTACTGCCACTCGTTTTCACTTCCAATTAGAGGAGAAGGGTTGATAGTAGAATTTATTGATCATTCAGAAAATAAAATACGGAGCAACGGTTAGCTAGTGAATCTGTGGAGGAAAATAACTGAAGTTTTAATTTGGAGCTTGCTAGGACGAACATTCAAAAATGTAAATAAACTCAGTAGCTAAATACCTCGTCATGGCATATGCTCATTTTGAACATAATAGTTAAGACATGAAGCGCGCTGATTAGGTAGTTAAATACCTCATTCATGACATATGCATGTCCAATAAATATGGCGCGCACACACACACATATATATATTTGTTATGGTTGTTTTCTGGTAGTATCTTACTAGCTATTACCTAAACATGCTTGTTTTTTATTCCAATATGTTATGGTTACTTGCTAAACATGATCAGTCAGTTTCAGAAAGTAAATAATTTACTTGCTAATGGTGTGAAATTGAATAGTGATGTAATTAGTGGCAAATATTTCTTCACTAATACTAATCTTTTTTTTTGGAGGACTGAAAAGTTAGAGAAGGGCATACTAGGCAACTTTTTTATGGATTAGGACAGAATGAAATATTCGTGCCCCTCATGAACTGATTGTTTTGGTTTGCGACAAGATAAATGGAGATTTTGGGAATCCATTTAGAATGTCTAGAGTGAGGAATTGGTATCATGAATCCTGTATATATCCGCTGTCTCTTAGACTCTTACTATGGAACTCAAGGGACACTATATGCAATAAAGAACCATGTTAATAATTATACTTAATGATGAACTATATTTGTTCTCATAATGTAACTATATAGATTGTAGTTATAGTGGGGTTGAATTAATATATGTTGACAAAACTCATTTATGGCATGGAGTTCCACAGCTTGATCAGGCTTCTATTTAACTCCGTGTTCCAAAAAATTCTAAGTCTTCTATATTGTGTTGGTTTTTTAGAGGACTTGTTATTTCCGGGATATTATTAGCACATAGAGTTCTGCTAAGTATTCATGATATCGTTGTATTCTGAAGCATGAAGGACATAATAGACAAGCGCAATTTGCACTCAAAGAACCTTCAGAAACTGGAACAACCATATCTTGAGTTGCAGGTCAGTGATCCCCGGTCTTTTATATGCTTGATTTTTTTCTTCCAATTTGTGCGTGCCCGGTATCTGAAATACTGCATGACACAGTATCTCACTTTATTTTGGAAGTGTGTCATATATTAGGATGAAATTAGGATTGTGAAGAGTGCTAGCACCAGTGAATTGTAAATAGAACCCTAAGTAATGGATAGTTGTTGTAAATCAAGAAAGCCCCATATTCGGAAATTTAATTCTTTTTGTTGGTTGTGTGTATATAAGATGATCTAGTGGAATCTATGTACTCCGTATATTATTATGAATTAAAAAGTCATAGATTTGTATTAAATTTATTCATTGAAAGTTCTGAATGGTTCTGCTAGTTTTTTAGCATCTATTTCTTTCTTTCTTTTTTCTTTTCTTCTTCATTTGTAAATATTTAATTTTTATGTTAGAGTAGTTGAACCTATGACTTATTATTGTGAGCGCAGCTCACTTTTTATTTATTTATCATATCGTGTTTGCTGAAATATTGTTATTGATCTTGTTTGCATTTGAACATATTGTTTTCATTTCTACCCATTAGTTAGTTTGTTTCGTTTTTAGAAATATTTAGAGTTCTTTTATGCAGTTGGTAGAGAATAGCAACAACTCCAGGTTAAGCAAGGAAATTGGCAAGAAAAGTCGGCAGCTCAGACAGATGAGGGGAGAGGATCTCCAAGGTTTGAATATAGGAGAACTGCTGCAGCTAGAGAAATCCCTAGAAACGGGATTGAGCCGTGTGATAGAAAAGAAGGTCTGTTTAGCGTTTTATGTGATGCTGTCAATTTTGCGCTGTCATGGGTTTGTCTATGATTTGAAGGTTTGTCTAATAAAAAATCTTTATGCGTTTCAGGGTGACAAGATTATGAAAGAGATCAATGACCTTCAAACAAAGGTCAGAAACCCAAATAAGACAAATGATGGTTAATACATAATGAGAAGAAAAGATATACGTACATATAGGTTCCTTGTTATTAGAAACAAATGGCTCGTATTTGGCTAATAGCTAGTTACGAATTAATGAGGATATACTAAGCACGGTATATGCTAACACATACCTAATGTAAACATTTTCACAATTTTCACCTGCAATGGTTTTTCATTTAAAGATCAAAAAGCTTGTCTTGTTCAATAACTTGCGCAAGGAGATACTAGAACAGTACAATTTCATAACACATTTGACTTGTGTGTACTCTACGTACGTAAACATTTAACAACTTCGTTCTCTAAAGACATTTCAGTTTATCCATTGGATATTACTTACCCCCTCCGTCTCAAAATGAGCGTCTTATTTTCAATTTTGAGTAAAATTAAAGAGAAGTTTGTTAGATGGACATTTTTGCTTGTAGCTTTGTGCATGTGTTGTCACAAACTTAAGAGATTCCAACTTATTATCAGGATATTATTGGTAATTCATGCATTACTAACTTCCTTAAAATGAAAGGAGACACTCATTTTGGAACCGAGTAATTTTTAATGAATGTTGTGTACTACACAGTACTCTACAATTGCAGTTTTTGTTCTCTTAATCTTTTTTTGCTGGCTTACTGGAACTTGCAGGGCGTTCACTTGATGGAAGAGAACCAACTGTTAAAACAGCAGGTACGAGCGCAGCCGCTGTGCGACAGTAAAATTAAACTTTTCTACACATTTTTAATGGCATTTGATGTTTTCCAAATTAAAGGTGATGGAGTTATGTAATGGGCAAATGCACGTAACTAGCGATGTTGAGAACATGATGTTCCACGAGGAAGGTCTGTCATCAGAATCCGTCACCAATGTGTGCAACCCCAACGAGCCTCCACAAGACTACGACAACAGCTCAGATACATCTCTAAAGTTGGGGTGAGTCTTCAGCAAAGCGCTAAATATATGCATTACTGCTAATCTATTCATATTTAACTTGCTTGATCGAGTCGTGGACAAACTTGGTTCTAGTCTAAAGCAAAGCATGAATATGACCATATTATCCACACACAAAATTATTCATAAAGTTGGTTAAAAGCTATTAAAGATGAATTATTATGTTATTAGCTAGGTCATTAATTGGGAATCTAGCTTCATCTGTTTTGCATTAATGGCTACATGTATTTTGAATTTCTTGCAGGCTATCATACTCTGGCTCAATGAAAAGGAAGGCCCGAGAGGGATAGAAGAAAAATATTGTATATGTATATACGTTTTATAGAACAAACACGATATTGTGTTGGTTTAATTTGGATGAACTCGTGTTGATAGTAACATTACGTATCTTACTGCACTATCAAATTAATGTTGCCTTTTCTTTGAGCAGTGCTAGCGATAAATGTTGCTTGGTTTTCAAAAACAACAAGAGCTAGATTGGCGGGGTCTGATCAATTTTAATATTAGGGATAGTTACAGATAACTACCATTTAATTGACATATTTTGCAACCGACTACCTTAAACATTTTTTCGTAATACCTTGTACTTTCCACCCCAAATTGTCAGTTTTAGTTACGTTTATGTCCAACCTTTCAAATTGAGACATCAGACAATTGAAAAATCTCCTAAAACCACTCTAAGACATACAATTTTTGTGGTGAACTTGGACATATTTTGCTAAAAAAAAAAAGCTTAGACAAATATGGGAAAACATAAACACTTGTTAAAAAAAAACATTCCCAACAATTTGAGGAACACCAAATATGATGAGTTGTGAATCCAATTCAACCACTTGAACATCAATTATACACTTTTTCCACATGACCCAAAGGCCGCTAGAGTCCTATACATTTTAATTAAGTTTGAGGCCTCAATTGGAGATAGACGAGCATTAGGAGTGTTCAAAAGAAACTTATTATCTGTAGGTTTGCTAATTCAAATTGTACTCATATTGTAAAAAAAAAAACCTCCAAGTTCAAGCCGCTCACTATATGTTCTAACTCAACTCAATTCCATGTTCAACGAGTGGTCATGGGTTCACTAATCTCAACCCATGAGTAACCCACCGTCCGTGCAATTAAAATATTTCAATTTTACAATGAGCTAGCAAGCTTCCTGAGTGAACAAAATGTTAACTTTTGTACATGAAATCCAAGTATCATAGTTAGTGCATCTGTGGCAGGGACGGATCTAGCCTCTAGGAAGAGCCGTGTGGGGGCAGTTATTGTCACTGAATTTTTTTGGTTCAAAATTTATCATGTATTTTTATCCTTATTATTTTTAAAATTTTGTCCACTCTAAATGTTGATTTTTTTTATTATGCTCCATTAATTTAAAACATTTTTCTCATTGCTTTATGACTTTGCTCCAACTGAATAAATATTTTGAATCCGTCCTCAATTCTGTATGTAGACTCTATAACAGGTATGTAGGTTGCCTTAAAAGGACTAAGATATTGTTAAGATATTCGACGCAAAGGGACAATATTTAAGCTTGACGTATACTATATAGTCCCATATTGCAATAACGTACCCGTCTATAAACACTCCAAATGAACACGGTCAGTCCGGTTTAATTGTCATATTATTTTTGAGTATTATATTTTCCAAACACAACCCTTGTAACAGTATCCAACACTTGCTTATATATATGAGCTATGATATAATCTTTATGTTCGGAACTAAAAATAAAAATTTGAGCCTAGTTACAATTTAGAGGTTAAGGATCCTAAGCCATGAATTATTTGGCTTAGGCTAAGCCACCAATGAGATTATGACACCTCATTTAAAATGCTTTGGATCTAGCGGGTCGCTCCGTTTCCACAAATTCACTCGGGTGGGTAAATGAGTATTTTAATGTGGTGACAAGTTCTTATTGGCTTGGCTTAAACTAAGCCAAATAATTCTTGGCTTAGATTCCTTATTCTCTACTATTTAAGTAAAAATGTTATAATAAGCTTCCACAATTTCAAAAAAAATGAAAGCTTCCACGTGTAGTGTAGGTGTCACGTGCGAATTCAGTTGAAGACACGCGGGAGATTTCATAACAGAAACTCCTATAGACCTGTTCTTTGCTTCCACTGTCCATAAAATCTCTTCCTCGCTCTCAACACATTGTTTGATTCCGATCTAATAAGCCATGGATGAGGAGTACGACGTTATCGTTCTCGGAACTGGTCTCAAAGAATGCATCCTCAGCGGCCTTCTCTCCGTCGATGGTCTCAAAGTACGTAATTCTAATTATTATTCAAATCATCTCATTTCTTATGCGTTTTCGGAGATGAATGTGTTTTGTGTTCGTGATTCGACGGCGATTTTAATTTGTTTTTTGTATTTGTTGTTGGACATTTCGAGATATGGTGTATCAATCATAGTTTTTTGGGGGACTTGGGAATGTTGGATTCGGATGCACACCAGGTGTTTGATAATCATCTGTTGTCTGCTTAACAACAAGCACTACAAAAGAAGTTGCAAACTTTGACGGAAATTTGTGAGAGAATTTTTTTTATCCTTCACAGTTCCGTCACAAATTGTGAGAAATTATATTGTATATATATATATATATACAAATTTGTGACATAAATTTTTGTCACAACCATCTGTGAAAACCCAAACAATGACAAACCATTCTGTTACATTTCCGTCACAAATTACATTTTGGGATCGAAATCTATAGATTTGTGATTTCTGTCACAGATCGGGAGTTTTCTTGTAGTTAAGAGTTTTCCAAAAAACTGCTCTTGGCTCATAATCTGCGTATCATAGCCTATTAATTTCGGAAACATGGTGGAATCTTTGGTTTCAACATTATTTCAGTACTGGTTCTTCACATGATCTTTATGTGGTTGTATCAACAATATGGATGTCTAAGTTATTCTATACCCAGATCTTACTTCTGATATTTGAATTACGTACTCGGAGATTAGAGTACTACCACGGCTAGCTATTCATTTTGTATTTTATTTGGATCAGGTGCTGCATATGGATAGAAATGACTACTATGGAGGAGACTCTACTTCACTTAATCTTAACCAGGTTATTATTGTTACTTTATTATCACCCTTATCCCTGTTACCTGTTTAGAACATTTGGACTCATCTTTCTCGCACTTTTGGTTTATAGCTGTGGAAGAGATTTAGGGGCGATGATAAGCCAGAAGAAAAATTGGGTGCAAGCAAAGACTATAATGTTGATATGATACCTAAGGTAATTGGAGTTGATTAAACATGTTGTTGTTGTTGTTGCTTAATTTCATCATTGACTCTTTGTTCTTGTTGGATAATATCAGTCTTTTGGTATTCATATATATTTTGTGTCGAAGAGCCAACTTAATGATTACTCGGTATGTGAATGTTGAGCTTCAATCACCTCTGGTATGCAATCACCTAAAGCTCAGTTGTCTGAGTTGAGCCTTAATATCAACCAACCCAACAGTCAAGATGTAGTTACCTTTTGCTTTTGGAGTGGCATAATTTTCCACCGTTTTACAGTCCATGGTTGTTATGTACTGATGTGATGTCACATAAAATCGCAACAATAAATGCGGACTAATTCTTTTGTTAGATGGTATGGTCTGTAATTTGGCTGTGGTGTTGGGTTAATGCACAACCACAGATTTAAATTTGATTAAAATGAGTTCATTATTTAGTAAGTTTAACAACAGATCCTAACTTAACAAGTTTAAACCCTAATTACTGTTTCATGCTTATGTATTCTTGAGTTGTGATCGAAAGAACCTCTGCAGCAGCTGTGAAGTGGTAGATTTAATAGACAGCCCTGGCCTTTTCATTTAAGAAACATTCATACTGGTGAACAAAGTTTGCATGCACATTGACTGATTTAAGAAACATTCTTAGCAGTGATTGGTGAAAAAAAGTTTGCATGCACATTGACTGTAGTTACGACTAATGAATAACACAATTGCAAAGAAGCAATGATTTTGAGCGAAGAACTCCTCTAAAATTATGATGGTGAATATTTGAATGTGATAATTTGGCAACTGTAGGAATGTAAGATGTTCTATTTTTACTAAATCAGTAGGCAGGGTAGACGCATTCTAGCACTAATGCAGGTTATACTGCCTGTTTTTATTCTAATTTCTGAACTGATGATGTCATTTGTTCTTTGACAGTTCATGATGGCAAATGGCACCTTAGTTCGTGTTCTAATCCATACCAAGGTTACTAAATATCTGAATTTCAAGGCTGTAGATGGTAGTTTTGTGTACAACAAAGGGAAGGTGGGTTGTTTTTCACATTACGCACCAATTTACCACCTTGGTATATTATAACATGTAAGTACTTGCCTGAATTATTTTACCTCTTGGCTTCCATTTTCCAGATTTATAAAGTACCAGCTAACGATGTTGAAGCACTTAAATCCCCACTTATGGGATTGTTTGAAAAGCGTCGTGCACGGAAATTTTTCATTTATGTCCAAGACTATGATGAGAATGATCCAAAATCACATGAGAAGATGGACCTCAACAAAGTTACAGCAAAAGCTGTTATTTCGTACTATCTTCTCGACCACATACTTTTCTTCTTTCCTGTTGTTAGTTTTAGTTTGGAAGAGCTAATATGTGTGTGCGTGTGTGTGTATGTTTGGTTTACACGAATAACACTTCACATGTGCTCCTATGGTTGAAGAGGAATCAATGAATTTTCTTGTAAACTGGCAATGACTAAAAAACATCTAGTTTCAATATTAAATTGATTAGAGAAACTCATTATTCAATGATTATGTATGTGGCCCAAAGATCAAAAAATGACATATGTTACTACATGCAAGGTTATGAGAGCAGTTGTAAGTTGATGTATAGACAGTGGTTGAGGCATTTTTGTTATGTCATCCATGGAATTAACAGATGAACTGCTAATACAAAAGGTTTCATTTTTTTATATAAATTGTGAACGAAGTCTGGTTGCACGAGAATGATGTTGAGTCTTATTCTGATATATAGGAAGTATGGACTAGATGACAATACTGTTGATTTTATTGGGCATGCATTGGCGCTGCATGTAAACGACAGTTACTTGAACCAGCCAGCCATAGATTTTGTGAAAAGGGTTAAGGTAAATAGTTGTACCATTATCTTTCTCTCCCTCACCCCTCTTTCTGAATATACGGGGTTTGAAAGGGAAGATAAATATTTTATTTTCGATATATGTTTATCTATTTTGATAATTTGATTTGTTCCAAACATGGTTTTGAAAAGCTATATGCAGAGTCCTTAGCACGCTTTCAGGGAGGATCTCCTTATATATATCCCCTCTACGGACTAGGAGAACTGCCACAGGTTTGTCTTCTCATCGCTAGTGTGAATGTCTACCAGGAATTCTACTGTACCCATATAGTGTGCCATATAATTGATAGGCGTTTGCTCGTTTGAGTGCTGTTTATGGGGGGACCTACATGCTCAACAAGCCAGAGTGCAAGGTAATATTTTCATGGCATTATTTTTTAAGGATATGTCACAATAAATTCTTTGAACCTCCAGTTAACTTCCAGCCAGATGTAATGTAAATATTTCATAAATACTTTACATAGCTCAAGAATAATGTTATTTCATTTAATTTTTTCGATTCCCTTTTTCTGATATAGAAGTTCTGAATGTTAAATGACAGGTAGAGTTTGATGAAGATGGAAAGGCCTATGGTGTCACGTCAGAAGGAGAAACTGCAAAGGGCAAAAAAGTTGTATGTGATCCTTCATATTTACCTGACAAGGTAAGGTTTATGGAATTATCAAGCAATGGTAGCAATATCATGTGAAACTTAGTCGATCATTATAGAAACTTTATTTCCTTGCAACAGGTAAAGAAGGTTGGAAAAGTAGCTCGTGCTATATGTATAATGAGTCATCCCATCCCTAACACCCATGATTCTCACTCAGTCCAGGTTATTCTGCCCCAGAAACAACTTGGGCGTAAATCAGATATGTATGTTGGCTAATTCTTACTCTATATTTTGATAATTGCTTACTTGATGCAGCAGTGCACATTTGATATGCCTGTCTATCGGACTGGTGAATGTAATATCCAAGTTATACATTAAATATATTTGTAATTGGAATTAAGGATGTAGTATGATATAGTATAATCACATTAGGTTTTGAAGGATCAACAGTCTACAATTTCATGTCAATCATTAACCTTTAGTATGATGTATAGTTAGAACACCACATATTCATAAATGTCAGAGATAAGTTGCTAGTTATGATTATACAAGTTTGCTTCGTGATCTTGGAATTATGGGGTCTGATATATCAATGTTGGGTCATTCAAACTGTCGTGGCCAACTCATTATCAGATATGACCTCCCACTGGAATGGCATGTTCATCAATCCTCAAATGTCTGAACTTAGAGGAACTCGTGCTTCATTACACTTTGGCACATTTGGCTAGGAAGAAACTCCAAAGTCTTTCTTTTGATAGCTGAAGGTTTAAATTAATGCTTCTTTGAATGAGATCAAATCTCTCTCATTCTCAGTAGCCTCATCGAGCTATGATCCCTCCTCACAACCAATCTGGAATCTGCATGCATCATTGGTTCAATAACCCATCTTCATGTTTCACTCTTTGCTAGAGCTTATAGTTATTCATTCTCAGTTTTTTCATGATAAAATTAGCTGGAAGATTATTATTACTATATATATATGCCGATAAAAAAAATACTGAAAAAGTTTGCACTTCTCTTGTCATATCCATATAAATGAATAGCAATAGGAGAAAATTAATGCTAATAAGTTTTATTCCCACTCCACTAGTAGTTACAATAGAAATGAACTTAGATATTAGATACTGTGCAAACTAACAAGCTTTAAATTGTTGCAGGTACTTGTTCTGCTGCTCCTATTCTCACAATGTAGCTCCAAAAGGGAAATACATTGCCTTTGTTACAACAGAAGCAGAGACTGATAATCCTCAGGTTGAATTGAAGCCCGGCATAGATCTCCTTGGACCTGTTGATGAAATATTTTTTGACACTTACGATAGATACGAACCTTGTAACCAGCCAACTGATGACAACTGTTTCATATCTACGGTATGTATATTAGATTCTTTTTCTTCCCTCTCTTCTGTAAGTTGAACTAGAGCAGAAAGTTATACTGACTAATATGATTCTATTATATAATCCCCAAGTTTTTGGTCTAGCTTCCTATGCCTAAACACTTGTCTTAATTACAAACTTTAAAAGATCGCATCACCGTATTCTTGGAGAAACGTGGAATTGTGCACCTACTTTGGCCTTGGGTAAATCTGGTATTAGGGATTATCAATCTCTCCATGCTAACTAACATGCTTTCACCTATTACTGATGGGGTTGAACTACACAAAATGTTTATTTTTCCTTTCCACGAGATAGAATAGTGGCTACCATTCCAATGAATAAGGAGGTAGCAGCTTTTTTTTTTTTTTTTTCGGTTTAAACCATGGGGTTCCTGAGCAGGCTCGCACTTTCGCGA
>JAYMTF010005406.1:0-11607 GCA_036897485.1 Pelargonium nanum | reverse complement strand
ACTAATTTTGGTTAATAAAAGTTCAAGGACTAAATTGGATCAAAACACCAAAGTTCTGGGACCAAATTGGGTCTTTTACTTTTTTTGTTTTTTTGTTTGTGTGTGTTGAGGTGTGTTTTGTGGTTGTGTAGGAGCTTGAGGAAGTGGGAGGTCAGGATGAGCTGGAGAAGGAGATCAATAAGAGAATCAAAATGTACAAGGGTTTATAGAAATATGCTAAATGTAGGGGACCAATTTTGGATCATCTGCTAGTGTAGAAATTAAAAAAAAAAAATAGTGTAAAAAAAGAAAAATGAGAGATTAATTTGGGTTGTGGTTGTGGGGTTGACCATGTACAAGTTATACACTATTGTCATGATTATACTGTTTTTGGGAGACTATTATGAATGTATTTAGTACAGTGTTTTTTGTGGAAACAGTACATATTCATTGAATATTACAAGTACAACCTTGGAGAATCAAGGTATAATTTAATATAATTTCTTGATTTTATTAAAAAAAACAAGTATTTATTATTTGTTCCTACAATGTATGGTGTTTTCCAACAAGCATTAAAATGCTGAATATAGAATAACAAACAAATTTTTGGGTTTTGTTCACATTATTTTATAGAAAATATGCAATACTTTTTTCTATAAATTTTTATTTTTTATTTATATATTAAAAAAACAATTATCTTTCCTTTTTATCAGAAGGAATCTTGAAATAACAGAGGTACAAAGCTGGTTGGGCTGGAGTATTGAAACTCTATCCTTAAAGTTGGCCAAAATTATTTGTCCATTGGTGGGCACTATTGGCTGATTTTTGTTACTACATTCACATATAAATTCTATAAATAAACAATAAATAGAACATAGTTATTTATTTGTTTGTCTCGAGTTAAAGCAAGCACACTAGTATCATCTTTTTATTCACATCTTAAATATGTTGTACGTATATTTGTTTATGTTTGTGGTCATGGCTTCGCGTGTTGACATGGCCTCCAAACACCATATATTGCTTATTCATTAGATAATTTTACTTATAATTTAGAAAGATATTAGATTGACATAAAAATTTACATTTACCCACTAGAATTTGAAATGATGGTTTAAATAGTTTATTCTTTATTTGATCGCATCATTCGCATGGGTTCAAAAATATAGAACTAGCATTCAAATACTTTTTCTTAAATACAATGTTACGACTTGAAAACCGGAGATACATATGAAAAATGCGTGAGATGTAGATTTTTCTGTTTAATATAATTATAATTGTATGCTAACATGCACGGATATTTATATAAAAGTCTATTAATAATTGTTTGCAACCGATATTTGTTCGTAATGACTTTTGATTGCTAACATCGTAGCCCACTACAAAATAAAGTCCAGAACAATTGCAACAATTAAGGTTTCAAAGATTCAACATTCAACTGGTGAATGTTTTTCAAAATTAGATAAATTCCAAGTCTTAACTTCATTAATTTACCTATTATCTTAATTCTCATTTCATTTCTAGGCACTAGCCACATGGCTTCAAGTCTTGGTCAATATTAGAGGTAATTTGGTGGAATTACAGTGTGATATTGTCCATATATAAGCACAAATATACTTTCATTTTTACGTCACCAATATTAAACTTTTAATTATCGATTTGTTGAACTTTTCTATTTGATAATCTGTTAGCCTGTTATAATAGAAAACTACTATATCTTGTGATAAACACACGACTCTTATTTTTCTAAATATTTATTCTATCTCTAAATATTCATTTTACTACTCTATTTCAATGTTTCTCGTCCAACACATAATCAACTATCTTATCTATCACGATTCACAAAAGCAAAATACATTTTGAGAGTCAATATTAACTAGAAAAATGTAACTAGGTCAATAAAAATTATGTTATCCCAAGTTGCTATGTAAGCACATTTCTTAACCAATACCAAAAATCAAAATGGTGGAACCAATTCTATTTACCTCTTTTTCTTTGTCTCCAACATATTTGGCAAAAGTCCATAAACACAAAACTATAATGCAATAATTTTTGCACGCAATTGCTACCTCTTTGCAAGACATGCACCCATGTTTTTGTTTGCCTTTTGTTTTTATTGTGCAAAAGAATCTCAAAAATTAATTGGGAACATTTGAGCATTTATATTTCATTGAAAATATTTTAACGACTTATCATCTTAAATCAACTGTCTTAACAATCAACACATAACGTTAACTATTTTGATTCAGTTTTGAATAGTAGGTGTCCAATCTGGTTTGTTTCTAATAGTAAAAAGGTGATTTGTTGTTCAACTATTTTTCTGAATGATTGATTAGACTATTTAAACGGAAGGGATGATACCAGTCATCGATCTTGTTATTAGTAACATTATAAATTTTTCTCATAATTTTACAAGTTTAGAATATCGTGTGTAAGGTATTTTGCTAATAGAACTATTCATGCGCACATTAGCTATACCCTCAAATTATGTGCTCGACATACTTGAAATAGATGGACATATCAATATTGTTATTTAACCAATAAAGTATAGAATTTGAAGCTAAACAAAGAAATAATAATATATATAGTAACGTGTTAGTTATAATGGTTGTTATAATTTGTTAATATCTTTATATGTTTGATGTGAAATGGATAAGCTAATTATATGAGAAAAATGATTAAATATTGCACATAACATATATACAAAGACTCTAAATTAGCCACGTACACAAACCAAAAATCATATGGTTGATGACGTGACTCAACTAAAACCCTAAAAAGGGTTTGTAGTGATGTGTTGTGTGGTGTTGTTTCACACAATGACAAGATGGCTAATTAACAAAAACCTAATAAAATAACCATTTTGTTGGCTACGTGTGAACCTTGCATGCCCCATGTGGACGACCCATTATTCAAAACGCAACCTTAGTGGCTCTTGCACTTCACTTTTTATATAATCTTCTTCGTCGAAAGAGAGAACAAGAAATTTGGATAGAGACTTGCACCTTTTTATTCCACTACTTCAAGAGCATTATTTGATGTAATGGATAGTGAACAAATTATCTTGAACTACACATGTCAATACTACCGAAACATGCCCATATAGTGTTCTTCTTTGTTAGAGATTATCTTCAAATTGTTGGCTTGTTCGTGGGTCAACAGTTGAATGACACGAGATTGTATTGTGAGAAACTGTTTGATCTATGATGGATAAATACGTCGTAATTGTAGTGCAATTTGTCGGTATGTGTTTAGGAGTAGCAACCGGCTAGAATTAGTCGGTATTGTATCTGTCGTAATCTGTTTACGAATGACGATGTGTACTACGATATATTGTTGGTCGATATATCTGTTGGAAACTCCGTCACAATATTCTGAAGCTCATTAATGACTGATTTTCTGTTGTACTTCTCCAACGTACTCTACCAATCACTATGTAGTTGTGCGTAATTCTCTTATGGATTGTCCGTCGCAAATATTTTTCTGTTTTAAATTTTGATTTATGTAGCGTCAGTTATGAATCTCTTTTGGATGTTCTATCTAATTTGATGATCTTAAATTATAACCGGTAAAACATTGCGATTAATAGCGCAACAAATAATTGTGTATTTTGAGAGACATGTGTGAACAATAATGAATAGTGTATTTTGAGAGAGAAGAATAGAATTAACTAAAATAATTTAATACTAGAGGACCAATTAACTAAAGAAGAAGTTTACCACCAAGCGCGTGGGTCAACTGGTAAGAGGTTGTTCCAACTTTACCTGAGGTCTCGAGTTCGAGTCTCAGGGATGCAGCTGCGTTAAAACTTGGTAGGGAAAGATTTGCCGCCCTTGCGGTCCTACCCGGTTCGAATGAGGATCAGTCTGGGCGTGGTAAAACGATTTAAAGATGCCAACCACGAGTGTGCGGGCCCGCTCAAGAACCTCATGGTTTAGGAAAAAAAAAAAGGACAAGTTTGATAATTAAATAACTAGTTTTAATGTAGTTACATCAAAACATATATAGTTGATGAGAAGACAAAATCAATTTCGCCATGTTATTATGTTTTTCCTTCAATGGATTAACAATTTTTAATATTATCATTATCATTGACATTGACCAATTAATTATATGGTGGTGGTGGACCGAATCCAAGGTGTAGGAGGAGACATAAAACTTCCAATTCAATTATATAAATCAAATATTTTTGTCAATATAATTTTCTTAACTCAAAAAATGAAATATCATTAACTCTTATATCGTGAAATAACAAAGGATCAATAAAGTCAGGAGAGCGACAACCCACCTATTCAACCCGACCTGACACAGGCTGTGATGACCTAGCCAAAATATGAGACACTTGATTCGCAGACCGATTCACAAAAGAAAATATACACTACCAATATTAGCAGCAATAGAACCGAACGTCATTAACTATCAATATAATTAGTTACATGTCTTGTCTAAATTGTTGGTTGAAAAGGGACGAATTTGAATCTACACCACGTGGGTTTTATTTTACTTACACGATTTTAAGTTTTAACAACAATTAGTTTAAGTGGGCCTTGGCTAATTTCAAAAGCCCATTAAGTGGGCTCGCTTTAGGCCCATTAGGTGGGCTCGCTTTAGGCCCATTAGGTGGGCTTGCTTTAGGCCCATCATTGTAAAACAGGTATTACTATCATCAATGTCCATGGTATCTTACTATCTTATAGATTTATTTTTTTTTTCTCTAAAAAAATAATTAAAATTTATTCATTGCAAATGAATTGTTTAAAAAAAATTAATTTTTCTTCAAATGATTTCAATCCAAACTGAACCCAATAACTAGTTTATTTAATTTTCCTAAAATAGAAACTGGTTCGGTTGATCGTGTTCACTAAACTGTCACTTTCCCGGGAAAATCACACCATGGAGCTCCCAACGATCAGAGCGTCCAAATCGGTCCAGTTTCCGGCAAATTTTCTCGGGAAAATCAGAACCCATTTCCTGAGAAACCACAGCAGTGTTTCTTGTTGGCTCAGAAACAACAACATTGAAGCTCCCGTGTCGGGTACATCAGTAGAGAACAGTGGTCTCTCTGTATCGACCATATGTGGCGAGAACAGAGACCTCGAATTCGAAACTGCACTCGGATTCGTCGATCGGAAAGGTTGGATTCACTTTGTTGGCGTTGGAGGCTGTGGATTGTCGGCGCTAGCTATGCTCGCTCTCAAACAAGTAAGTGTTCGCAAAAACCCTAACTTAGCTTGCTGTTTGCTTACTGAGAAAGTGGAAGAAAATGAAGGAATTGGAAGATTTATATGTGTGTGTGTGATTTTTTTATTTTATTTGTTAATGTAAGTGACTTGGAGTGAACCCAGTTGACCCAATTACTTTAATTGAGCCAATTAGATCTAGATTGTGATTATCAAGCTAATTAAAAAAGTGAGCTTTGTTTGGTTCTGAGTAATTGGAGGATTAGAACTTTTTTTTTTGCTACCATTTGTTGTTTCTTTACTAAATTGAATTTGTCATAAAAATGTGGACCTGGAGTGAACCCAGTTGACCCAAGCTGAATAAATATGTAGGTTTTTGTTTGGTTCTGAGGAATTGGAGGAGAACAATATTGTATTGTATCTTTGCTAAATTGAATTTTTCGTACCAAACAACAACTGATTGTGGAATAAGGAAGATTTTAAAGTAATTTGCAATGCTAGTAGGGCTTTGAGGTCAGCGGCTCGGATATTGTATGGAGCAGTTATTTGGATAGATTAAAAGAAGCCGGCGCATGCTTGCATATTGGCCATTCGGCCTCAAATATTTGGAGAAAGAATGGGTCAGGATTACCCGATGCAATTGTTGTTTCGAGCGCCATACCTGAAGATAATATCGAAATTTTGCATGCCAAGTCTGTCGGAGTACCTGTGTGAGTACATTGATATGCATTGGTTGATTTTTTTGCTACATATCTGTCAATAGTTGGTTTAGACTATGTAACAGCTTCCATTAGTTGCCAAATGACGGGAAATACTATGATGGTTGTTGCTAATATGAATGTCATATGCATTTATCTTCTTCATTAAAATAATTACAGGTTTAAGCGGGATTCTTGGTTGGGAAAGCTAACGAGCGGATACAATCTCATTGCTATTAGTGGCAGCCATGGTAAATAAGTTTCCAAGTCATCGTTTTCCGTAAAACAAATTTTGTATAGATGTGATGTCCATTACCTTTGTGTGTGTATACATCTATCATATCTTGGTTTATTATTAGTGGATATAGGACACTAAATTAACTATAAATTCCAACATCAGCTTCTGGTCCATTTCGAAGATAGACAAAGCACGAAGCATGTTGGTCACTAGATCAAAGCATCATGAACCGACTTAGGCTTCCCTTCTAGCATGATAAATGCTCAATAGGAAGTTCTCATATAAGAGTGTCACTTGGTTGGATATACCAAAAATTGATTTAGACGCAAGAAATATAGTAAAGAATTTTTTTGTCACTTTTAGTAGGTTGGTTTGTGTTTTCCCATCTTCTCGAGAAGAGTGAAACTGTGATTGTTAGATGTTGCAGGTTTCAACAGGTTTCAAGTAGTTAGAGTCGAAATGTAGTAAGCTACCACATTTCCAATTTTACCCTATAGTTCTACTTTAATGTTCTTCGTTAAGTTGTATTGAGATAAGTATTCAAGTTTTTATAATTTGTATTCCTCATTTATGCTATTGCGATGAACACTTACAGGGAAGAGCACAACAGCTGCTATGCTTGCTTATGTTTTGAAGGCAATGGGAGATGATCTTACAGCTGTAGTTGGAGCTAATGTGCCACAGGTATTATTTTCCCCTGCAAGAGAAGCTGAATTTTGCATAAAGTAATTATAATATGTATTCCGCTATGAACTTTTCAACTTCTGTAAATTGTTCCTTGTAGTTCTGTCATTCTCCTCAATCCATAAACAAACAATGGAAATAATAAGAATGATCATTTTGCAGTTTCCGGGAGGAAATATTATCTCAGGCAATGGTCAGAACTTTGTGCTGGAGGTAACTTGTCGCATTTTGGGTGTGTGCGGTGGTGGAAATGCAATCGATTGGATTGTATAAGGAAACACATGCCTTATTCGTCCCGATGAACAAATATCCATCTTTATCTAACTTTGTGTTCGATATAGGCTGATGAATACGATTGTTGCTTCCTTGGGTTATCACCATACATAGCTGTGGTGACAAATATGGATTGGGAGCATGTTGACATCTTTGAAAACGAGGTTCGACAATTTATAATCTAGTCACGCATGAAACTAACTTCTGTACTATTGAACATTTGAACTATTAAACGTGCGCCTAGTGTTTGGATTTATGTGGACAATCTTTCCCGTCAATTAGGATGCGCTGAGAACCACTTTCAAGAGGTTCTTGAAGCAAATCAGACCTGGTGGACATCTCATTTTATGTGGCGATAGGTACGCACTTTAACAAGAAGCTTATAGATGTCATTTTTATTGTTATATGGTTCGGATTTAATTTTTTCTTAGGAATGGACACCACAGTGTTGGTGCATATACATTGCTGGATAGTATGAAAGAAACAGCTGCATCAGACCATTCAATTAGCACATCACCGACCTCAGACTTAAGCAGTGATAGCTTCAGAGTAACAACTTATGGAATCTCGAGCTCTAATGAATGGCACGCATCATCAATTCAGCCAAATTCACAGGGTGGTAGTGATTATAAACTGGTTAGTATAAGAATCTTTTGACGGTATCTGAGATGTATTCCATACATAGCAGAGTAAACTTATATCCTTTGTTTTTGCTCTGTCTTGTTCACGAATTACATGCAGTGTCACAAGGGGTGCCCGGTAGCGGACATTAGTTTACAGATTCCAGGAGTTCACAACGTTCTGAATTCATTAGCAGTGAGTGGTTATCAACCTCAAATTATCCATTTCAACGTTTGAAACTGAAACTTCTTGTCAATGAATTCAAGGTATTGTTTGAATTAGAATTTTTGTTCGGGGATGAGAATCAAGAATCAGAATGGGAATGATATTATTGTTCATGTTTGGATTAAGATTTTACGGTCATTCTCTTTCCAAACAATTTAATCCAAACAGTACCTAAGTGTTGTAGATTCAATTAGTAGTTCCAATCTCTTACAAATCTGACTTTGGTCATTTCTTCATTTACAATTTAGTGTCTTATGGGTTTTCTTCCCGATCTTATACTGTGCAGGTTATCGCCTCAGTGATTGTGCTTGCTGGCGATCAGAGAAATATTTATGAATCCATCGATCGTGTTAGGTTAAGCTTATGTAATTTTGAAGGCATTTCTAGACGCTTTGAGATGATTGGTTCTCATTACGGATGCCATGTATTCGATGACTATGCACACCATCCAACAGAAGTACGTGTTGCTCTTCAAGCAGCACGCCAAAGATTTCCTTCAAAGGCTCTTTTCGTGGTATTCCAGCCCCATAAATACAGGTATTATTAACACTTTCTCTTGATCACTACACATTATGTCGTGCATGAGCGGGATTAGTATTATTTATCATAAACCTTGCAGCCGATTAGCAGCGCTAAAAGATGATTTTGCTAAAGCATTCAGCGACGCCGATCAAGTTTTGGTCACAGCGGTACAAGCATCTCAGTTCATTGACTCTAGTTTTGAACAGCGAACATCCTCTAATGATTTGATTCACACTGCCAGGTTTATGCTGCCGGAGAAACAAATGTTTGGAACGTCAGTGGAAGAGACTTGGCTTCGTCAATAATCGGGCCACCATCTGAATACATTTCTACTCTGGTAATGACAAGACATAAGATCTATGTGATTAGGTTTTGACTTCTGTCTTACATTCCTTTCACAATTCACAGGAAGCTGTGGTCGAGAAATTGGTGTTTCAGGTATCGAAGGACCCTTCTCGGGAGATTGTTGTTCTAACCCTTGGAGCAGGTAATCAATCTTCTTTAGGGTTTGTGAGATAAAACATATGAATTCTAAGGTCATTGCTTGAATCATTGTCAGGTGACGTTACAATGGTGGGTCGGAAGTTGCTCCATAAGTTGCAGCAATAGTTATAGATGGAGTTTTTAATAGCAAACTCCATGTTTCGAACCTCAGTTCGTGACTTTCGATTTTGAGGTCACGGGTTGAGTCGGAAAAACAGTCTCTCTACGAAAACAAAGGTAAGACTATAGATAAACGGCTTCCCTAAATTTTGCGATGATGAGAATCTCGAGCAACAGCAAAGTCTACTTTTCTTGGATTTAGATACTCTCAGAAGTCTTCATTTTTCTCATGTAATGTATCAAATATGTAGCAAACACTTCCATTAAATAAGTTTGTCTACTAAATCAGATATTTGTTAAATTCAATGTCCTAGTTTTTATTATGTTTAGTAAGATCAAGCAAATAATACAGTACAAGTTGACCAATCCTCAGCCTAGTAAAATTGCATGAACAAGAGGACTGAGGAGAACCTAAAACAAGTATATACAAACAGCTCCAACAGGTTTCAACTACATGAGTACCATAAAAAACTGGAATGTAAATGTCAAAATGAAAGGAATCGGACAGGTCCTTGATGAATTACCTACAAAAAGCAGAGGCAATACAGCAAATAGAAAAACAATCTATGAAGAGAGAGAGAGAGAGAGAGAACCACAATGTTGCATTCACTATTTATCCGATTTTCTCTCATTTCCATTTCCAATGTTAGCGTTTGGATTAAAAGATTGGCAAATGAGAGTCAAGGATGAGAATTCTCATTCCCTTTCCAGCACTTTCCTCTAGATCAAAACGGCCTAATCCTAAAACGATGAATGAGAATGTCATCCACAATCTCATTCTGAATTCACATTGCGGAGCCAAAATTCTAATCCAAACCGTATCTAAGTCTCTTGAGCAACAAAGCACTTAAATGCATCCATAGTCCAAAGAGAGAAGAGAAGGAATACAAAAAAAAAAAGAAAAAAGAAAAAAAAAAAAAGAACTATACTCTTCCATTACTTGATTTCTAGATGGAGAGCAATTCGAAAGCAAACCAATGGAGCAAATCAAAACAATTTCCACAAGTTACTTGCTCACAACTCATAGCAAATGTAAATAGAAATTAGAACCACTGAGAGAATGAAACAAGATACTTCCAAAACTATGCATGAATGTTACTGTCCACCTAATGGCAAATGTGAACTATTATCTAGAATGGGAATGGGAATAACTAAAGCCATTCTCATGACCAAAAAGTTCTATTCCAAAACTATACATGAATGTTACTATTCTCTGAAAGGCAAATGTGAATGAGAATCAAGAATGGGCTTGGGAATGACTAAAGTCATTCTAATCCAAACATAAAGATTAGAATCTCATTCTCATTTCCATTTTAGATTCTCATTCGTGAATGAAAATTCTAATCCAAACGCTGCCTCAATGGATTTGCATGCTTTAACCGACAGAACAAGATAACACTATGAAAAGTCTATAACTCTATGTCCAACAGTAGTAATATATCTAAATTTCTTGAGCCCTAAAGCACTGAAACAATGTACGCTTTTCAATTACTTGATTTCTACAAAGAGAGCTATTAGAAAGATAACCAATGGAGCAAGTCAAAATAATTTCCACAAGTAATCAACAAGTTACTTACAAGTCATAGCAAATGTTAAATACTACTATAAATCATGACCACTGAGTGGAAATTAAACAAGATACTTCTAAAACTATGCATGAATGTTACTATCCACCAAATGGCAAATATTTTTGCAAATGAACAAATACAGAATTTTCCTTCCACAACAATGCATCAAACAAAATTTCAACCAAAAGCACAGAAATGCTAGCATATGTGAACTAACAATTACACAAACAACCTACAGCAAAACTAATTTTCAAGCTAGAAAAAAAAAACATAATCATTGCCAAACTTTACTCACTGTACACAGTGCCTCCTCTCTTCCACATTGCTGCTAAAACACAAGGCAAAATATGCTTGCGCACCCGTGATCTCAATAACCTCAAAATCCACCATAACCGAAGCAAGTTCAAAACTTGATCACAACCCCCAAATGGATATCACCTCTACACTCCAAAAAACGAGAAGAAGCCTCGTTTCTTCGGCTCCTCCTCGACCATCACAGCCTTCATGCTATCTTGCTCAACAAGCCTCCACGCCGCCTGCTCGAATGCCAATCCAGCCAATGTGGGCGGCTTGTTGAGCACAAGAGGGTACCCTCTATTGGTGCTCCTGATCACCTCCGAATCTTCCGGAATCACCCCCAATAGAGACAGTCCAAGCATTTCCTGAACATCAAGCACAGACATCATATCTTCACCTTTGATCATATCAGTCCGAACCCGATTCACAATCATTTTAATATCCCTAATTCCATCACATTCCAGCAGCCCCGTAACCCTATCGGCGTCGCGCAAGCTCGTGATGTCCGGCGTGGTGACCAGAACCGCCTCATTGGCCGGAGTGATCGCCGTGATGAACCCGGCATCAATTCCGGCCGGACAATCGATGATTATGAAGTCCGGGCAGCCCTCTTCTCTGGCCTTGAGCGCGTCCACGAGCCAAGTTAGGGCTTTTCCACCGAACCCTAGAGGAAGCTTCGACCTGGGCTTCGAAATGCAGAGCAACTCGAAATTGGACCAGCG
>JAYMTF010005405.1:0-11608 GCA_036897485.1 Pelargonium nanum | reverse complement strand
GGGTAGTAAGTTGCAAAAGGTGTTTAGTTCAGGGGTGCTATCTGTAATTTCCCCTAGACAAAAATCTAACATCACAGCATATTTTAGTTAGTGCACAAGACTCACTATTAAGGGGTGAGACGTTTATGTATGTAGTCTTTTCTCTACTCTTGTATAGAGGTTTTTTTTTACTCAACCTGTGACGATAACAATAAATAACGAAAAAAGACAACCCTGTACACAAAACTCACATGTTACAAAATATTTTGGTCAGAGCACAAGAGTCTCACTATTGTGGGGTGAGCCGTTTATGTACAGTCTTTTTTCGCTACTTTTGCTGTGAGGTGTTTTCATGACTGAAAACTATGACAACAACAATAAGAACGACCCAGTACACGAAAATCTCACATTAGTAAGAATAAGAGGTCATTGTGTTCAGCAGTTTTACTCGTGCTCTTGTAGAGATTGTACGGTAAGTTTCCGAAGAAGAGAAACTATTTACCTTAAACATGTTTCAACAAGAAACAAAACATGCTCTACAGAATAAACTCACTCAGAAACAGAATAAAATCAACCTAATTGTCATGAAGACTTGAGAAAATTCATCGGGAGTAATGGTGGATTAGTTTCAGGAAGAACATATGCAAACAAACCAGGGAGGAAAAGAGTATGTTCTCCTCCAAGCTTCACTCGACACGTATGTTGGCAGAATCTGCAGAAACTTATAGTTGATTGACAAAAATGTATACGGCTTAGACTAGAATATATTTATGTACTTGGATCCTTTATCCTTTTCCATCTATAATGGAGTCCACTGCTGCAAGGCTCTAACAGCTTCTCTCTATTATTGTTCAACGCGTGAGCCATGCACAGGAGAGCCCTAGTTCGTATCAAGACAAACTAAGATCTTAGGCACTGGTGTGGTGCATGGAGGAAATATTTGAATAAAAAGAGACACAGAGACAGAGAGAGGGACTAGACTATTGGGAGGTTCTTTCTTGGGAGTGATGGACATGAGATCTTGTTTAACTCTTTCTTCACCATGTCGATCTCCCAGAATCCTAGCCTTTCACATCATCTGACAGATAAAACACTAAAGACGCAGCACCATTCCATATTCTTAGATCTCCAATTCATTTCTATATATCTTTCCTTCATCATTAGAGTTTCACACTATCTATTTCTCATGCTAGCAGCAGCTCCAATAAGTTAACTACTTTGCATTTCATACCAATAAAATATAAACTAAAGTTAAGCAACAAGTCAAGGTAAGGAAATTGAAAGTTGCTCAATCATATCATTAAAGAAATCAACATATATAGGGTTAGTAGAAAAAACAATATGATTTCAAATTGAATATCATATACTTGAAGCTTTTTAGCGACTAATGCAAGGAGAAATGCTAAACACAACTACGACGAACCCTGGAAATAAAGATTGCCCATTAAGCAAGATTAACCAACAGTTTTTGTTTGTACGTAAAGACAATGATTGGAAACCAAGTTCATGAATGTGTACTATAGAGCTGATATCTAAGGTTGGTTTTATCGATATCGGTACTGGAAATCCAATAACCAAAATCCCTAGGTAGGTTGTTCACGCATGCAGGTGGCTAGTACTAGTAGTAGTACCACCATCAAGCAAAACCGTAATTAGGAATTTACCTAGGTTCACCTAATAAGATCAAGCTGGTTGATCCAAAGACACACTCTGTAAACAATGATGGACCCCTCCACCAAGACAGAGAATCTAGCATGGGATACTACACTAGTTTAAAGGATTTTCATAAGGCTTTTAGGAAAAAGATGACGAAAAAATCGAAAGACAGATTCAATCAGGTAAACATACAGTACCAACATGAAGGCTTGATGGGGGGCCCTCTAGTCTTAACAAGCCTAAGGTGTCCTCAGAAGTCCCTGCACCCTGGCCTTGCCTCTCCCAATCGCTATGGTTTTATCCCATATAATATTTCTTCCCCTATAACAGAAAGGCAATTCTCATGAGCTCGCCAACTTTCATGATAAGGTACTACACATCTTTACAAGGAAAAAGAGGATGCTGATAGCATATACCTTGACATTTTTTTATTTTATAAGCAAAAAACACTTTCTTTATAGAAAAATCCCAAGGAGGGAAATTTACAGAAAATAACGCGCATACACCCAGAAATAAAAAGACAGCTAAATGAAGTGAAGCTGCTTGACATTTAAAAAAAATCTGGTTTATGTTCAAAACATTATTAGAAACTTTGAAGAGAAGAAGAAAAAGATCAAAGGCTCTACTTTGTATTGTAATATTTATTGGTGCAATATAGCATACAATTAGCCCTCAATAACCCAAAATATAGTACTCATTATTTATTCTTTTATTTACAAGCCCACTAAGGAGAAATTAGTTAATGTTGTACATTTCCTCTTGTAACCCTATGAACATGTGTTGTAACGAACTCAAGGATACTAACTCACTAAAGGAATACTATTGGTAATTCATGCATAACTAACTTCCTAAAAAGGAGACAAGGACGCACATTTTGGGACAAAAATGCAAGAGAAACAGGCCACTCATTTTGGGACGGAGGGAATATTTGTTTTGAACTCCTGTATTTCCGTTCACTCAATAGATGCGGTCTCATTTTGATTCAAAATAACACAGCTTAACAGGTCACACCATTACATTGGATGGAAGTAAAGATCATCAATTATTAAAAACTTCTGACTCCATAATTCAATTCAAGTTCCATACAGCAAGAAAGTTTTCCCCAGATTATGACTTAAAATTAATGTCACCAATAAGTATGTACAACAGTACAGGCCCAAATAAAAGCCACACTTCTACATTTTAGTGCCTACAATAATGGGGTCCTTACTTTGCTACCATCTCACTTATCGATAGATGTTGACAGGTCTCAAAATTTACAGATTCTTTTTAGGTTAAGTTTTGCTCAAGTTCAAATAAATGTTTATTTCCATTTATTTGAGTGATCCTGCTCACTTAATACTCTATTAGTCCAACCTTCCAATGACAAAATCACTCACTCCACTCCTTGTGAATATATGAACAGAACTTGAAACATAGCATTACCAAATGCAAACATACTACCATATATAGTCCAAAGGTGCAGCCCAATGTGAACACAAGAACAGAACCAGCTCAACAAAAACTTCACTCTCTCAGTCTCTCAACTGCACCAGACAAAACCACCACCCACACTTTTATATAGATGAGTGTGTATGTTCTGTGTAAACTGAGAGCAGAAAACTGCATATTGTGATGAATCCAGAGATCCTAACATTTGATAAAGAAAATGCATTTGCATAACAAGCCCAGACTGGAAATTCGGCTATAAGAGTATTTATTAGGAGGATGCAAAACATGAAAACCGGAACAAAATGTAAAGCTCAAATATTATATGGAAAGGACTAGATCTATCTTAATAAATAATAGCAAATATTATATGTACAGGATCAATCTATAAAAAAATTCCCCAATGGGAATGGAGTACAGGAAAATTGGGCAAAGGTAGCAATGAAACCAACTGTTTATTAACAGAGAAGACGTGGCACAGCCGTAGCAGTTCTTAAATGAAGAAATCCCCGTACCTAACTAGAAGTATTTCTCCTTGCAGCATAAGCTCGATAAGCAGTTAGCCCAACAAGAGTAGCAGCAGCCCCAACTGTAATTTAGAAACAGGAACCCAGTTGAGTACATGTCCACATATAACAGAAACAGTGAGTGTTGTACACATAATTGCGCAAATGAGAGAAAGATCTCCAAATCAGTTTACTTTGACAGTTGAAATTTCATAGAAAGATTTTTTAAGGGAATATAGATATCGGCATAGATATAGATAAAAGAGTATTTATATTCTGAGAAGGATAAATTGAATCTTAAAATACCCCACATACGTGAAACAAACATAAGAGATCGATTAACAAGCTGGCGGTATTGTTTGCGATTCCTCCCAGTTTCAGTTTCAGGAATGCTCATATGAGGATGTTCAGCTGCACCCAGAATTCTAGAGAACACATCATTCAAATCTCTAACTTTCATGCTGACAGGAATAGCTGCATCTATTCCCAATTCCAGAGTAACCTAAAACAGAACATTTATGAATTGGAATCATCAATATGTCTTCCACCAGGAAAAGTTGACAATGAAAGTTGCAGATTAATGGGAATGGTCAATGAATTATGCATAGAGCCAAGGACGAGGTAGCAAATGAAATAGCTTATACCCTTGCTGATTCTTGTAATGCCATGGGATTTGGATCCAAATCATCCTTAGCTGCAATAAGGAGGCAAGGAACCCCGTAACCGCTTTGTTCTCCTAGTCTAGCTACCTCCATAAGTAACTCTCTTGATTTTTTCCATGAAAAGTCACTAGAACTGGCAATTGGAGGAGGTTAGTCGTCAAATTAAATTGATAATAAAATAATATGCACAACCCTTTACCAAAGAAAATCAAATTGTCAAGAATGTTTTATCCAATTTAAGACAGTAGTTTTTCTCAAGGGCCTTTCACATTTGTGTTCTGGAGCTCACTAGTTCAGCTAAAAAGAATCCAGAAGCATATGGCAGAAGGACCCAGACAATGCAGGTCAGGCAGAGGAGACTAGTAAAACACACAACAATGCTGTAAATAAGCTTATCAACGACAACAATAACCAGGCTTCCTAAAATGAAAGTGGAATGCACATCAGACCCATTTTAACATTGGCAGTTAATTCTAACGCGCTGCATTTACCTACCTGTCATAGACAAAGACAGCAACGTCGCATGCTGCCAAAGATTCCTTACTCGACAGAACTTTGGATACTCCATCTTCTGGTATCTCTCGCAATATAAGGGTCTTCTTAATATCCTAAAAAAGGTGGTGGCATATTACAATTTGCCCAACTCAAACCAATCAATAACCTAATAAAGTGGAACATAAATATACATCTTTAATATACTCACATTGTTCACTCTAGTATTATCAAATGTGTGTGTGAGAGAGAGAGAGAGAGATGAAACACTAAAGCTACAAGGACACTCAACACTCACCCCAACCTGGTCAACAACATTCGTCGCATAACGCTCACCAGCTGTTGAAGGGCAGTTCTCTAAGAAAGGCCTGTAGTTGTTATGGCAACAAATTTAACATAGCCAACGAAAATGTAAGTAAAAATACAAAATCACATTTGAAAATGTTGAACCAATATCATATGGTCAAACTACATGGACTAATTCATTGGTTTAGAAGCAGCACCTTCCTAAAAAAGAATTCAATAGAGAAGATTTTCCAGCATTCTTTGGACCAAAAACGAAGCACTGGAAGACGTTTCTTTCTGTTTGTTGCTTCTTTCGGTCCACTAATCTTCTCCTAGTAACACGGAGTGCTGATGCAGGATCCCCACCATATCCAGTGTATATCAAATAAGCAAGACTACGCCGTGGATCAAGTAGCGTCATAAGAGCCCACTGCAGCATGTGGTCAATGCATATATAATAAACAACCAGCTCAAGAAGATTTAAAATCACATAATAAAAGTTCATAAATAAAAACATTTGGGTTTGAGAAACAATAATAGTAGAAGAAGACTGTTAACGGAAGTTCAAAAATAATTTTGTGATAAATTCAACAATATTTAATAAAGGAAGCAATACTGTTAGCCTAATATCAACTCAAATGCAAGGAAACTGGAAAAAAGCAAATTGCCAATAGGCATGATCCTCCAGTAAAAGAACCCGAAAGTAATTTAATCAAACATGTAGGTATATGCTAACTGGGAGCAGTAGGTATACGCACCTCAGAGAGAAACCCATCAAATGACAAATTTCCCATCGCTGTTGTTTCTGCAGCATCTTCATAAGGTGCCTCATTCCACGGACTGAAATTTAAGCATGAACAGAACATTTGAGAAATATATTCTAGGGTATTAGAAATTTAGAAAGAAACAATATGAGTCACTTGGACCTAGCATTATGTTTTTTATTAACAGTTCTGCGTTGAAGAGCTCACTAATATATGTGTAGGCTATAGAACAATATTACCATCAGAAATACTTCATCAAAGAAAATACTGATATTTTGTATTTAATATACTGGGAGCTATTCCCTAGGTACTAAATTCTTATTTCAGAACCAGATTTATTGAAACCTATTTTCTTCAAGAGGTAATTCATTCTTAATTTATAGTTAGAAAAGTCAAGTTATAGCAGATATTAATATAGTTTGCATGTGCCTCCAATGCACCAGCAAATCAATTTTAAATAAAACACTGGCAATTGCAATTATATAAAAGATAAAAACTAAAGAGTGATGGATACGCTGCCATAAAAAAATGGAAAACTAACATGTGAAAGTGAAACTATTTGATCTAGGCAAAAGAGTCAAGCAGTTCAAGAGATACAACAACTTGAACTCAAGATAAACATATTAGTCATTTGAGCAGTGAACTAGAAGCAAAAATCAATAACCAATTTCACCTTTCTGGAGCAGTTGAAAATAAATCTTCAAGCTCAGCATGTCGTAGAGCTCCATCCTAGTAAAGGCCAAAAGTAACAATATTGACCATTCACTTATCTTACATTCTATGAAATTATAGTACAAGAATAAGGCAGAAATTTCCACATACATGGTCAGTGTCAAACATCCGGAAGACCCCACTCAAAAACCCTACAGCTTCCTCTGTCAGCTCCACGGTCTGCAAGACAGGAGAGGGTATGAGAGGTAAATTACAAAAGTTCACAATGAACCAAAAAAGTGACCAGAAGAACAGCAGATCGCAATGATTTTCCCAACAATAAACCAAAAAAAAAAAAGAAGAAGTGAAATCCTGAAATTTGTATATCAATGAGAGACCTGATCAGGAGCGCGCTTATTTGGAACCGGAAGGCAGTCATCCCTAAGTTTTAAATCATCGTCGTATCCAAATTTTCTTAAGACAGTCCAAGTCGTTTCAAGACGCCCCTTTTCTATAAAAAGAGCATTGAGAAAAAGGAACCCAGTTGGGGTAAGACCAAGGTGGTTTACTCCTTGTGGCAGTTTCTCTTGCACAACTCTTTTAACACCCACTATTTCCGCAGGTTGTAGTGGAGCATTGAAACATTTAACCTGTTTATCAACACCACAGAACATTAGGTTTGAGGCAAAGAATTCCCACAGAACAAAGGAAAGAGAGAAATTCAAATAAACCTGAAATTCGTTCAGCTCTTCATCACTAAGAACACCATCCATGTCATGATCACAAAGGATAAATATTCTTTTTAATGCCCTCACACATCGTGGTTTCAAAGCCTGTGCCTCTTGATCAAACAGTGGAGCCGTTGGATGAAGTACAGCCTTTTGTGCATAGTAGAAAACCTCAGGGACCTAATCACAGATAGATTTAATTTTAAAGCTTCAATTACAGAGATTTCTGATTAAACAGAAATACATAGAAGAAAGAACAAGGACAATGACTCAACACCATTCATTGATAGCTACCTTCGCATGAGTATACATGGTCCAAAACACGACAGAAAAAGAGTACAGTCCCATGCTATATTAACATGCATCTGCCCTTAGTTCTGTTGAATATGGCTAGTGCTTAGGCTATATAAATATTTTTTCCCTGTTTGTTGGTCTTACTTCTGCCATACTTTGCTTTGGTAAACTTTTTTTATCTTTCCAGCATGTATCTACTACACGTCTACAATTAAGCTTCTAGAGTTCTGATTGAAGAATCAACCTAAGTTTTCATAAGTGTTTCAAATTAGTATGATGTCCATTAACCAAAGAGATTATACACCCCAACTGACACATGGCAGTTCTTGCGCATGTCTTGACTATACAGTTTTCCCATCTCATCAAATGAAGTGATGTAAGCATTATGACGACTTATGTACACTAGCAGTGACAACTGGGCAACATGCGTAAAATAGTTACTAGCTACAACTTCTATACACTACCAGTGACAATTGGGCCAGCCAAACACTTGTAATACAGTACGAGATGCATGTTCTGATATAATCTACAGGGGCCTGTTGAAATTTGGGTAAAACTGGTAGGGGGCTAAGTGCATTAACCCAAAATGAAGGTATATATCTATCGGAATGTTATAGCTATGCATGGTGCTGACACTGAATAAAACCAATGCTCATAAGATATCGCTAGAATGAAAACTTGAAAGCGCCCGGTTAACTTGAAAACTCCATTAAGCATTCTATACGGCTATATATCTATTTGTGAGTGCTTGCAATGTGAAACAACAGTAAAATGTGATTTTACCTGAATTAGAGTAGCTGCAGAGCATTCTATACAGGTCTCGATCTCCCTGTACTGTTGCATGATTGGTGACATGATCTGCTCCAGGCTAACTGGATGTTGTTCATCTCGCAAATCTAGCTTGCAACCAACAACAATAATTGGAGCCTTCACCTACACATCGGTAATGGTATAATAAAATGTGGTATTAGCAATCTATTTCATGATATAGACAAAAGGCTATGTGAAAGGTGTTGGTAAAATAATGAAGACCACAAACCTCTACACGTCGAAGTTCTTGGAGCCAAAAAGTATTAAGGCGAGTAAGTGTCAACGGTTGATCACATGCATATGTTAACACCACCGCATCAGCTCGCTTCAATTCTTCAAACAGCTTATTTCTACTCTCCAAGCTAAATATGAACAGTTGCAAAGATCAACAACATACAAACTGATAAATTCCAAGTCCAAACTCTAGTGTTCACCAAAAAAAAATCTATTTTATGAATTCAGAAATTCTGGAAAAAAATGCTAACACCACCACATCAGCTAGCTTCAATTCTTCAAACAACTTACTTCCATTCTCCAAGCCAAATATGAACAGTTGCAAAGATCAATTAACAACATACAAACTCATAATTCGAAGTCCAATCTCTAGTGTTCTCAAACTATAAAATAAAAATAAAAAATAAAAACTAAGAACCGAATAGATATACAATATGAACTCATAAATTCTGGAAAATGCTAATAAAAAATCATCACACTAGAAGAAAAAAAAAACATAAATTTCTCCAACAGCTAAATATGAACAGATACAACCTCTTAAATCCCAAGTCCAAACTCTAGTGCTCTCAAACTCAAAAAAAAAAAAAACGAACCAAAAAATATACATTATGAACTCAAAAACTCCAGAAAATGCTAATAAGAAATCATCACACTTGAAATAAATAATAAATCTCTCCTAACATTAAATCAAAATATGCACGCGCATATGTTAACACCACCGCTCAGCTCACTTCAATTCTTCAAACAGAATACCTCTGTTCTCCAAGCTAAATATGAACAAATACAAAGATAAATCAATAACATACAATCTCATAAATTCAAAATCCAAACTCTAGTGTTCTCGCACTAAAAAAACTAAGAACAAAACAAATGAACACTATGAACTCAGAAGTTCTGGAAAATGCCAAAATAAAAACTCATCACACTAAAAAAAATATCATAAATCTCCCCAACACTAAATCAAAATATTCACAAGCATATGTTAACACCACCGCATCATAAATTCCAAGTCCAAACTCTAGTGTTCTAAAAAAAAACTAAGAACCAAACAAATTATACATTATGAGCTCAGAAGTTCTGCAAACTGCAAATAAGAAATCTAGACATACTTCAGAAAATCATAAATCTCGCCAACATTAAATCAAAATATTTACACGCAACAGCTTGTTTCAATTCTTCAAATAGCTTTACTAATATTCTCCAAGCTAAAATCTAAACAGCTGCAAAAATCAACAACATACAAACTCATAATTTACAAGTCCAAACTCTAGTGTTCTCAAACTAAAAATACTAAGAAACAAATAAAATATACAATATGAACTCAGAAGTTCTGGAAAAATACTAATAAAAAATCACAAACACAGTAAACATATCTCTCCAACGTTTAAATCAAAATATGCAGAAAGCGAAAATTAACGCTCAATGCATTTGGATTCAGAACAGCTTAACACCGCAATAATCCAGAATCCAACTCTGAATCACTAACAACCAAACAACAAACATATACACACACGCACACCAACGAGCAAATGACAACAATCTCCGTACAGATCACGAGCGAATGCACGAAAATACCTGGAAGAAGTATCGATGATGGTGACGGGGACGAGATCGGGATAGAAATCGGCCGGGAGGCGAGTCGGAGGAAGCACCGGAGGCACGTTCTCCGGAAAAGATTCTGATGCGGCCGCGGCAATCAAGCTCGACTTGCCGGTGCCGCGGTCGCCGATGACGACGACTCTGACGCCGGTTCGGACGCCGGAGCTGTCCTTCCCGGCCACAGTGCCCGCCATTGCAGCTGGAGAGATTGGTTGTGGAGCGAGTGAGAGTAGAGAATGTACGGACTCTCAGCGATGGGAATCGACGGAGGCAGAGAGAGAGAGAGTAATGAGGAGAAGCAGAAGCAGTACGTATTGCGTGGAAAGGAAGTTGTGGGATTGGGGGATTTTGGGTGCTGTGCGTGTGCGCGCGTTTCTGTTTATGCGTGTGCAGAAATGCTCGGACTCGCGATATCTGATTGACACCTGTCCATTGTTCGTTTACCAAAACAATAAATGCTAATAAGCTTTGGGTTTTTCTTTTTATTTTATTTATTTTTCTCTCTGCGGGCCTTCGTATCAACAATTTGAATTTGAACATGCGGACATTTGAAACTCGCTAACGGATTTAGTCACATAAAATGGATCCGGAAAATTCATAGGTCGAGATCAAGCCGAGTGTTTGCTGATAAATGGCAAATCGGGACATGTGATTCCACATATTTTGTATGTATAAATTTTGCATTGTGTCAGACATGTGCCCTAAAATCTACATCTTTACCGTTTAGGTTCTAATTATGACTTATTAATCCGAACTCACCTCAAAACTCGAAGTTACCCTTCTTAGTGTAGTTTAGCTTATATTTTTTTCTTTTTCATTGTGGCTTAATTCTTTTCAGGCGTGTAGAGTTCGCAATTTGAACTCGAATCTATGTATACTCGTACAATGTGGTGAAATTAAAGTTTTCAGTGTTGAAACGACATGTGGGCATTCAAAATTTGAGCCCATAGTATGTGGTTTCGGGTCACATAAAATGGATCCAACAATTATTAAGGACCAAATTTGGATCATGTGTTTCTTGAAATCCTGGAAGACGGGTTGGGTGAATTTAAGCAAATGATACATAAATCATAAGTTAGAACGAAAAATTCAATCACTCCATTGTCCTGAAAATCTTGGGCACCTATAAAGCTTCTCAATACTTAGCCTCAGCGAGTACTTAAAAAGTATCTCCGCAACTCGTCTCCATAGCGCGTCTCCATGGTCCATCCTCAAAAATCCTCTTTGGAGCTCGAAGGCTCAAAATCTCTTTTGGAGCCTTGAAAGCCCACTCGGATCCCGAAAGTCCATGGAGCCCTAAAGGATCCCCAAACATACTTAACAAAAAATATAGTTCACCAAATCTGCATTGGGGAAGGATGGGTTGCACACCTAAGCCATGTCGCGGCCTTGGGACCGAGGTTGTGCACCTTATCCATGTCCCAGCCCTAAGGTCTAGGCTTCTCCAAGCACATCGTGGAGGGTGGAAATTATTAAACCATTTGGGTTATAATGTAATTCGTTGTAAACATGTGGGGTTA
>JAYMTF010005404.1:0-11611 GCA_036897485.1 Pelargonium nanum | reverse complement strand
TAAATTCAAACACCACACAATAGCCTCTCAAAAAATGACTCCAGGCCAGATTAGTAACAGCATATCATCAATTTTCATTCCTCTTGCATCCAAACATAATAATACAGCATATCCCATCAAAACAACAATCTCCATATAAAACATTCATTATATGCATTAAAAATAAAACATTCACCGAAGGACGACACAGAAATTCACATTCTAATTTACTAAACACTTCACAAAATCGAAACCGCACTGATGATATTAACGGTCACAAAATCAAAAACACTTTCACAAACCAGATCATCATTCGAGAAAACATGACAAAAAATTAGGGATTTGCACTCACCTTCGTCGATCAAGACTCCCAAAGGGCATGAAATTCAGACACTATAGATTGATCGATCGACTCCCCCGAAGGACGGCACAGAAATTCACACTCTAATTTCCAAAACACTTCACAAAATTGAAACCGCACTGATTATGATATTAACGATGGAGGAAAAAAAAACTTAATCTGCCGAATTGTCCAGGATCTATATTTAAGGATTGATGAGGCGGTGGTGGAGGGATGAGGCGGTGGAGATCGGTAACGGCTATATTTGAGGCGGTGGTGTAGCTGAGTTGTGAGAAGCGTCATGTTGACGCGGTTGTGAGGAGCGTCCTTTTAAGATTCAAAAATTAAATAAAAATAATACACCAGTAGCCAAACGACAGAGGAGAACGTCGTTTTGTGGTATCAGTTTCAAAAATTAAATAAAAAATAAAACACCAGTAGCCAAACGACAGAAGAGAACGTCGTTTTTCTGTATCATTTATCATTACCGTACCAGTGTCTGTGTCTCGACTCTTCTCCAGTCCTCTGCTTGTCTTAAATCACCAACAGTAGCGTCTTCTCTCTCTGTTCACTTGCATGCCACGATTCTTTGCTTCAACATTATCGATTTTGCTGTGTATTTAGCATCTCCGAATTTTGTTCGATGAATCAATTTTCTCTCTAATTAAAGCTAATAATTGTGTTTTTTACACGTTTTCTTTAGAATCGGGAAGTAGAGACATGTGGAGTGTTATTAGGAAGAGAGTCGGCACCGGAGCTTTGTCTGCTACGGTAAGTTCTCAGTTCCTGTTTTGATCAGTACTGCTGGACACTGAATTTAATTTTAATTTGATGGAACTGTTCAATTGAATATTGGTGAAGCAGTGCTTAGAGAGGATAAGGCCAGTGTTGTTTGGGTCGAGAGCTTACTCAAGTGCAGAACCGAAAAAGGTAAGACTTCGGGTTTTAACATTTTCAATATGATTTTCATTTGCTTTAATGCTGAATTAACATTTTTTTATAGACTTAATTTTGTTAGTAGTAGTTGACTAGAGTTGATAGCACTTGATGACCCTCTTTGAAGTGGTCAAAAGATCACACTAAGATATGATATTGTTTTGTACACAAATAGTGGAGACCTGAGTGTGTTTGGTAAACCGTCTCGGACATGAGAGTAAGAATGTAGGAGAATCCGAACCACATTTCACTAGGGAAACTTTAGAGAGAATTGAGAGAGAAAGCCTCTATATCAATTGTGGGATTACTCCTCTTATCAAGGAGGGTTATTTATACTTACAAACCAAAACTTGTCACTTGTCGTCGTGTGGTTGGTTGTTGGTGACGTGGGTCCGCTTCGGGGCTCACTTGGGTGTTGGAGTTCTAGCCACCCGAGTGCACCGTCTGCGAGTGTTGGGTGAGCTTGAGAGCTTCAAGCTTGCCCTCCGAGCATTGCAAGGCGAAGTGAAGCCCCTAGTAGCCTCTATCGCTTTGAGAAGTGTCCTAATGTCCTAGTGGGGTGAGAGATCTTGGTGATAACCATGTAAGGCGGGAGCGCATTCGTGCAGCTCCAACGAGAACAGATTGGCGTGGTCCAATCGAAGGATTGTTTTAGCACATTCGGATTAAGTCAGCCGAGTGTGAGGGTTAATTGAAAGGTTGGTTTGACCACCTTGGGGAGTTTGGTCAATTTCTAACTCACGCGCCCTTGTATTTTCCGGAGGTATCTTCAATCCATTGAAGCGTTCGAGCTTCCGAAAATGGGTGTCGAGTCGATCCGTGATTTGTCATTGTGCATGGATTTTGCAAAGAGAAATAGAGAATATGATAATTTGTGGGAGTATTGATTATTTGATGATGAAAGAGAATGTGTAGAAGTGCTCTATAAGTTTGTAATATAATAAAATACATGAACATTTGTTATTTACTTAATATTTTGGTTTAGTTCGTTTATGTGTGTTTGTAAAATTATGTTTTGGGAATGATCGCGATGTAGTAATGTAGATGGCTTTTTACCCATAGATATTTGCTACTGCAAACTGGTCCACTACAGCAAATGGAGCCATATGAATATTGTGTTTAGTAGCTAGCTCTTTTGGTCCTGCTCAACGTGTTATTGTTACCCTTTCTCCTTTAAATGTTGGCCTGTTTATATATCCTCTTTCATCCTTTATAGAGTGTTATCTCTTATTTACACGTTTCTCCACGTTATTATAATCTTATCTTCTGAATTTGCTAATGTTTAAGCAGATTACAGTGCGAGATGCTCTGAATTCTGCAATTGATGAGGAAATGTCTGCAGATCCTAAAGTATTTTTGATGGGTGAAGAGGTAACATGAAATGACTTAGAAATTCATCCTTAGCTTGTTGGTCAATTTTGTCGTTACTGCTACTTTCTTTTTTGCTGTTGGTTTACTCCTTTTTTTTTTGGTGGATGGTTTATTTCTTTGTTATATTGCAGGTTGGTGAATACCAGGGGGCATACAAGGTTAGCAATTCTCTGTTTCACAAATTTCATTGCTTTATCCTCTTAATGTCTCCTCAAGTTTGTCTTTCAATTAATCCTTTTAAGAGTTGTTTATCCAACATTTTTTGTAACAGATTACCAAGGGTCTTTTGGACAAGTATGGTCCTGAAAGGGTTCTTGATACTCCTATCACAGAGGTTGCTCTTGATATTTTAAACAAGTCCTGCAATATGTTGTCTTTCCAATGCTTGGTTAGAACTTAGAAGCTTTCATTTTAATAACTAGGTAATTTTCTTTTTCTGCTTTATGTTTACTGTAGGCTGGCTTTACTGGTATTGGAGTTGGTGCAGCTTACTATGGCCTTAAACCTATTGTGGAATTTATGACATTTAATTTCTCCATGCAGGTTAGAATTCTTTTGATGCATGCCTTGTTCTTTTAGTTATGCTTTAGATGCCGTGCCAAATTTCATGCTGTTAGATCTTATTGGAGAATTTTCTTTCTTTCTTTCTTCTACATTTTTTATGAGGTGCTGCCATTTTTATTGCCTTGCATAGATTACTGGATGTCCTCGTCAAATGTAAATATTAGAGAACAAGTAAGTAGGAACAAAACGATCAACAGTAACCCATTCACATATTTTTGTGTACAAGTATAAGGGCAAGAAATAAAGGTTCCCCTTGGAACCACGATTGCCAATCAACAAAATGTTAGTTCTTTCAGGGCACTACTTAGTTTATAATGGTCTGGAGCAGGTGGGAATATAATGTTTGCATGTTGGACAGGAATTAACCAGCAGGCTGCATGTTATTCACTTATTTCATTTATCATAAATACAGAGAGCTAAAAGTGATGAAGTACTTGTTTGTAAAAAACTATAAAACGTACAGAGCTAAATAGTGTTCACCTGTAGATAATTTTGATTAATGAGATGTATCGGACATTGGTGTGAAGGTTATAGACTTTTAGTACTTTCATTTGTTTACGAAAAAAATGTTCGTGGAAAAATTCACTCTACATTTATCGATTTATGTCTGTTGTACTGAGTAGTACGTATTTACTGACACTTGTCCTTCCTTCAAGCAGGTGGAGTGTGATTAAACTGAAACTTACATTTGAACTCATTTTCTTATTGGCGCAGGCAATTGACCATATCATTAATTCTGCCGCAAAATCAAATTATATGTCTGGTGGTCAGATAACAGTACCTATAGTTTTCAGAGGACCTAATGGTGCTGCTGCTGGAGTTGGAGCTCAGCATTCCCAGGTACAGTTCATATTAGTCTATTCACATAGATTTTGTCCCAAGAGTTCTGCTTAATCACTGCATAGACATTTGCATGTTGCTTTCTTTTTCTCGTAACTCCTGCTAGACATATCTTTAAATTGAGTATGCTAATTGGATGCGGAAAAAAGGCTGATTTTTTATCCAATAGTAACCTGTTTCAGATTGTGATGAGAATGTTAGAAAAAAGATGTGAGAAATTTAAAACATAATAATAGAACAGAAACTCTCTTCCTCTTTTCTATGGCCAGCAAGAAAGATGGTCCATTCTTCTGAAAAGTGGTATATAAATGATGAATCAAAATCTTGTTGGTAACAGGATTTTGAGGACAAAGAGGGGATATGAACTTAAGATTCTGACTGAAGATTACCATGTCATATTTCCTAGTTAAGCAACCTTGTGAGCTGAATGACAATCCTATCCCTTATCATTTTACTGTCCATTCTTACATGGTGACACTATTTTCAAATTTTGTCTAGTGCTATGCAGCATGGTATGCTGCATGTCCTGGTCTAAAGGTCCTGGCTCCGTATTCTTCTGAAGATGCACGAGGCCTGCTAAAAGCTGCTATAAGGGACCCTGATCCTGTTGTTTTCCTTGAAAATGAGTTGCTGTAAGTAGTTTTCTGAATTATATATTGCCAGCAAAATTTTCTCTGCAACTAGGTTAATATTATTCATCTTGTCTGGCAGATATGGCGAGTCCTTTCCTGTTTCATCTGAAGCTCTAGATGCCAATTTTTGTCTTCCAATTGGGAAAGCTAAGGTACTTGAATTTGTTTTGTCTTGATTATTATGTATTTATTTATTTAACTCAAAGTACAATATTCATCTCTTGTATTCCCACCAACAGATAGAGCAAGAAGGAAAGGATGTGACAATCACGGCTTTCTCAAAGATGGTTGGTTATGCTCTCCAGGTATGTTTTTTTCCCTTGAAGGTGTAGTAAATGAAATGGGTAGATGACCAGATTATTTTGCGTCCGTGCATTATTTGGATGATGTAGTGTGTCATTTGATATCATATGTAGTATGTTCATTTTCCCATCTCTTTAATTTCTTGTGGTAAAATAACATCCTGGTTTGGTTTTTACCACAGCTATACCAAGCCTTTAGACCTTAAAAATGAAGCATCACGGGCACAACTAGGGAGCCATTGGATGCCCCTGAATGGACTTGTAATAATGATTATCTATTCTGTATGTCTGGCTTATATGACTCCCATAATGTGATCTAAAGACATGCAAATGATTTAGAGGATGATTGCAAGTCCGGCGTAGTATATCAACATTGCTGTGCTTTTTTTTAGCTGGCCCACTTAGCCAAACTACACAATAGGGGTAGTTCTCCCCTTTTCCCATAACCCATCCCCACCCCACCCAACAAGATTTAAACCCCGACCTCTACTAGAGAAGTGTGATAACCATTGGGCTGTGCCCTTGGGGACACATTGTTGTATTACAAAATTGTTTTGAGGCTCTTTATAGATACCATTTTTTTTTTCCTGAACATGTCTGCGATGTATTTACTATAACCTGTCAAACTCTTTTGCACAAATTTTACTAAATGGCTCATGTCAAACAAAACTGCATCAGCTTGGCACACAGAATGGATATACTTCTGTGGAGATAAATAGCCTCAACTCCTACACTGGGCACTTGATGTGCAATTAGATAAATTAACAACAAATCCATTCATCTTATTATTTACTGCAACATGGATCTAATGAATGAGATTTGATTCTGCATGTACAAGTCTATATTGTGTTTCATATAAAAATGAAATCCATTAATCTTATTATTTCTTGAAATCTTTGGATAATTATCTGGTAAAACATATTGCTCTCTCCTTTTATTTTTGTTTATTTTAATAAACTAACCCAAACTTATAATCTTTAGGCTGCAGATATTCTTGCGAAAGACGGAATTAGTGCTGAGGTAAATCCAAGAAAAGACAAAGTTACTCATTGTGACGCATCCCTCTCTTTCTAGGGTCATATTCATCTCTTGTTTTAGAAGTGCTGGTTTATTTTATCTATGGATTTTAAAGAGATCTTGCAGTTATATACAGGTAATCAACTTGCGTTCTATCCGTCCACTTGATAGAGCCACAATCAATGCTTCTGTGAGGAAGACCAACAGACTCGTAACAGTTGAAGAAGGGTTCCCTCAGCATGGCGTTGGTGCTGAGATATGGTTACCTCCTTTTCATAACACACACTCGAAGCTTATTTTTACTACTCCGCCTTCTTATTTTGCAATAGCGTTTTCTTATCACGAGTTTCGCATTTAACAGTATGTCAATTGTTGAGGAGAGCTTTGGGTATCTGGATGCACCTATCGAAAGGATTGCTGGAGCTGATGTTCCCATGCCTTATGCTGCAAATCTTGAAAGGATGGCTCTGCCCCAGGTTCTTATATATTAGACCAGTTCTTGTAGTTTAGATGTGAACGTTGCAAGAATATGTGCTCATTGATCATATGTACTGTTGTTGTTCAATTTGTGTTCCGAGGTGATAGTGAAAGCTTGCTTGTTCAAATTATAATCAAATGTTTTTGTTGTCATTTACAGGTTGAAGATATTGTCCGAGCAGCAAAGAGGACTTGCTACAGATCAGCCTAGACTCTGCTTCTGATGAAATTGCTCAACAGTACACTTGAGCCATTCATTTATCTCTACCTTGTACATAAACTCAATGAAGAAAAAATAGATCTTGCATTCTTGATTAGAACTGAGTGATGATGTATAATTTTATCACTTCAAAGTATAAACTTTGTAGTTTTCATGAAATAAAATCCCTCCAAAGGGGCGTTATAAGATGCAATAATCCCCATAAATTGTTCGATTGCAACAGAAGCAACGGTAGCGAAACTAAATTACAGGTCCACAATAATGGAATCGGTTAGGGTTTCGGTCTTTAAGAAATGCTAAGCACTCATTTCAAAAAACAGCAACTGTACAGAAGTGGAATTGTAGCATGGATAATGATACACCATGTGCTTATATGGTTAGGAGGTACAAATAATTAGGGAACAAAACAACAAGAAAGAAAATGCACCTCAGGAGGAACTTGATGAGGATTGAAACATCTTTGCTATTGCTACCCTCCCTAACAAGGGGGAAAAAGAAAACCTAAAGTACCTTTGTTCTACTTTTGGCTGCCAAAAACCTCGGATTTATTCCTGAATATCATATCTATTGAAAGCCCTATTGAGGAGGGCTTCAGTGAACGGATAAACCTCCTAGACGAAGTCGTTTGGGCGTCGTCTTTATTGATTTTCCTCCTCCCGGAAGGACCGGCAGCACTGGAGCTCTTTGTAGATGCTGATGACTTTGGAAAAGAAATGGAGTTAAAAGAAGTGTCCGATAGGCCAAATGATACCGGGCCTTTGTGTGATGCATCTTGTGGGTGTCCAACTGCTCCATCCTGATGGGGAGGTGGGAATTTCTCACTCTTGCTTTTAGCATTTGCTTGCGTCACAACTCTCCACCTCTGGAAAATTTTCAAACATGAAACCATAATCAGTAAAGGTATTAATTAAAAAACCAAATATCGACACACAAAAGAACACAATAGACAGTTGGAATAATTGTGCTATCATAGATTCATTAATGCTCCGGAAAGATGAATCTGATCAATTCATGAATACGAACATTACATCCTTCACCTAAGAGATTTCTAAGTAAAACTGAGTTGGACAATCCAATGGTGAACTTCATAGAGATCATTATAAGATAGTAGTTATAACACCCATAGAGGTTATCACAGATCAATACTACACGGATCAAATGAACCTAGAAACAATGGAATATCATTTTCTAATCATCAATAAACTAAAAAGTTGAAACACCATTCTAAATGGTATGAAATAAGTGCAAGCAATTATTATTCATATAGAATACTTCCAACCTTTTACACAATGCATGACATCCTACAGATAACACAAGATGTGGCTGGCGGGGTGGAGTTTTTTATTTATTTATTACTCCCTCCGTCATCAAAATGAGTGTCTTGGTTTCCATTTGAGAAAAATTAAGAAGTTAGTTAACGTTGTACATTTCCTTTAGTAACCCCATGAACATGTGTCGTAACAAACTCAAGGATACTAACTAACTTATTATAAAGATACTATTGGTAATTCATGCATAACTAACTTCCTAAAAAGAAACAAGAGTCATTTTGGGACAAAAATGAAAGAGAGACAGGACACTCATTTTGGGACGGAGGGAGCATTTTGATGTAAAGTGTAAAATGTTAGCAATAGAAAAGATTAGCTTCTGTAACATACATCTAAGTTCGCTTGAATCTCTGCATTGGCTTCTGGAGCTGGAACTGCACGACCAACCCCACGAACTCTACCTCTTCTGGCACCATCGACAGCATTACTTTTTCCACTAAGAGCTCGTTGTCTAAGAAGGGATACATAAATCATCTGTCAGCATACAATCACTACAAATCCAGAAACGAGCCAACATAAAAATAATAGTGTTTAAAATAGAATAAAATAAAGGAAAATAATAACCTCCTTGCTTCTTCATCTTTCAGTTTCACATCAATTTCTTTGCTAGGAGGATACTTTGGCAAACTTGATGGTTCACAGGCATATGGTTCAGTGGTAAAGAACTGCATACCAATACAAAGTCAGGTGATGCATTGTTCCAGAGCATAATAATAGTGTAACTAAATTTGGGTGGAGTTTTCCAGCAATTAACGCTGGCAAGACTGTTTTTCTTGACAAGAAATTAGAGACCTATAAGACCATATTCAGCTATGTAAGTGTGCATGTCATTTTCAGTTCATGAGATTGATATACTGGTAACTTTCTAATAGATGAAATGAAATGTTAACCTTCTCATTATATAAAGATATTCCAGATAATATTTGTGTGCTTAGCAAAAAAAAAAAGAGAGTAAAGACTACTAACTTCACTATTTAGAGCAGCAGTGGCTGTGCCTCGTTGGTCAGGATCAATGGAGAGAAGAGATTCGATGAGAGGTAAAGATGAAGATGGGAAGTCCTTAAAGGTCTCTGCTATGCAACGCTTATATGGTTGTTGTGGCTTAAATAGTGTTGCATTAGGCAACTTTGATTTCTTCCAGTATTCCTCAGAAGGGGAACCACATAACTTAAATATCTTGTGCAGTTGTTCCACCTGAGCAGGAAAAAGTAAGAGTTAATGAATGCAACTCCAATGATATATAAGTATAAAACAAACCAACATGTATGCCATAAATGAATGATATCCTACCAAGTCTAGACCATATGAATAATTGAATTAAATAATTAAGTGAACATAAAAAATCATACAAATAACAAATGTAACAGTGCACCCATAACTTTCAAATTATGTAACAGAAAAGGCAGCATAAAAATAATAACAACCTCTGTCCGGCCTGGCATTATAGGCTTCCCAGCAAGTAGCTCTGCTAAAATGCAGCCAGCACTCCAGAGGTCAACACCAACACTATAGTGAGTGGCACCAAGGAGAAGTTCAGGGGGACGGTACCAAAGAGTGACAACTCGGCTTGTCATGGGTTGCTTATGACCCGGATTATAGAAAGTGGCCAGCCCAAAATCAGCTATCTTAAGGTTTCCTTCATTGTCAATAAGCAGATTGGAACCTTTAATATCACGATGCAAGACACCATTATTGTGGCAATGCTCAAGCCCAGAGATTAATTGCTTCATATAACATTTCACCTAACACAGAACGTCAAAAAACAGCTTAGCCAGTCATACATAGCATTTCTAGAGCACACACAATCAGGCAAGTAATAGTGGCACCATGGAAAAGTGAAACTGCTTCAGTATGTATGACTTCACAATACAAGAGCATGCAAGTATCTCTGTAAGCAGATGTAGTTCACCTGTTATACACTTCATCAGACTTTTTCTTCAACAACACAATAATTCTAACTAGAAAATTACACATTTTTAGGGAGAAGCAGCATGAACATCAAACAAGTTTGACACCCATTTGGTTTTTTTGTTCATAACTATTGCCAAAACTCCTTAAGTTGAAAGAAAAGCGTATCCTCACAGCAATCAAATAGCTCATCTGAAACGTTTCTAAGCAAGTACAAATTATTGAATGCTTGTTAATACCACAGTCTAACAAATATACATGCCTATGAACCCTTTTATTTCCATGGATAATGAAACTTCAATACAAGTGATACTGTCATCTTCAACATCATATTGCTTAGCATGAAACATGTTCTAAACTTGAGGATTAGGTATATCCCACACACAAATACCTGACCTTAAGATCTGTAAAGACATATCAGAAACATGGCCATTCTAGGTCAGAAGACAAACTAGAATCAGCTAATACAGTCCAAAGGGAAATTCACCAACATGCCATGACACCATCTCTTCTTTATGCATATCATCCAAGGAAGGATCTTAAAACTAAAAACTTGAAGGAGCTAATATCAAATAAACTTTCAGGAATAAATTGTAAATTACAACTATTCCTGCTATATGGGGCTTGCTAAACTTCGGACACGCGGCCATTAATCTCATTTTCCACCAAAAACTTGACTTTCAACGATTAGAATTTCTATAACCTCTATTGAATTCATGTTAGTTGGTTACTATCAAGTAATTTTAGTTTGTCCTGTACCAAATAATTAAAATTCAATCTCTTCTTCTTTTTCCCCCTCGGGGGGGGGGGGGGGGTGAACTTCTCTAAAGTCCAAATCAACATCTCATGGAGTAATGCCAGCTATGAAATTTCTAAGAATTTGCTTGTCCAAAATAATACAAACCTCATGTCATGTCATTAGTTGTATGGATTTATAGCCGCAAAGAGGCACAAAGCAGAATACCTTAAAACTGCCATTAATGGGACCCAACAACATAGAAAGGCATTTTCAGTGCCATCAAAGCCACAACAAGAACAAAAAGAAAACAAACCACATGAGCTCTGAAGCATCATTAGGAAAACAAAAGGAGGTATGGAATACAGCTAAAAGCACAAAGTGCAATGTGAAAAATAAAAGACCATAAAATCCAGATAAATTCCCAAACTCAACCAAGCACCATAAAACCAGCAGAATCTAAAACATACTAAATGAAGATAATAACAATTAAATGGTATTTGATTATTTAGGAAACAAAATGGAAATGTACCTGAGGTTCAGTGAACTTGACCTCTTGTGAAGCAGCAAGGCCAGCCAGATCGTGTTCCATGTACTCGAAAACCAAGTAAAGACTACATGACATTCTTGAAGTAACCAAGCCTTCAAGCTTAATCACATTTGGATGATCCAGTCTTCTCAACACAAGAATCTCTCTTGCCATAAATTTTACACTCTCTGGCTCTAAATTATCAAATCTAACCTTCTTCAAAGCCACAATTTTTCCAGTAATTAGATCTCTAGCTTTATATACATTGCTGTAAGTCCCTTGTCCAATCTGAAGCAATCAATAACCAGTCAAAACAAAATGTCACATAAACACACACCGAGTCTAGGGTTTTCGAGTACCTTATCGAGTTTCTCGAAAGTATTGGCTCCCCGGGGGGGCCCAACACGGAGCCCGCCCGCTCACGGCGCCGAC
>JAYMTF010005403.1:0-11611 GCA_036897485.1 Pelargonium nanum | reverse complement strand
ATATATATATATGAAGTTTTGCTACAAAATGCACATTTATGAGATATTATATGAACATATGACACACAAATTTTTGACGCAAAAAACTAATAATTTATTACTTCAAATTGGACGATAACAAAAAAGATATGAATTTGGGGGGTTGAAGACCATTCCACTCATACAAACTTAGAAAAGAAACTGAAGACCTAACTAACTCGTGGGCCACTCGGTTTTGCAAACCAATTCGATTTTTTTATACTATCAAATTGAGCCACATGAGTAAGACATCATGAATAATCAAACCGAAGCCACTGAAATCCTCCCCATCAACCTAAATAATCAAGTTTAAAGCACTGGAACCCTCCCCATCAGCCTAAAAAGCGCGAACAACTGATAACGATTGCACTTGAAGGGCTCTGCCAACTGCCCGTCGCCACCATCGGGTATACCATTTGATTTGGTAGCAAACTCGAAGGCTGATCTAATGGCTTCGACTAGTCCACCACATTTCAAGCCACCTTTTCCATCTATACATCTGCCTTATGCTGCCCTGCGCGCACACAAATAAAAAACGCCCTCACCTCTCTACAATCCTTAACATATAACACCTTAATTCGTTATCAAAGCACACAAATAAAAAATTTACGCCCTCACCGCTCTACAATCCTTGACATATAACACTTTAATTCATTAACAAAGCTAGAGATTGCTATCTTAACAATAAAAACCACAATTTGTTATATGAAAATCCAAGAGACTGTTGTCACTATGAAAATCAAGAGTAGTCGTAACCAACCAAAAATCCTAGCCGACTCTCAAAACAACAGGGAAGAATATCATTTACATTTTACTGTTCTCTTATTTAGCCGACATTGCTTCAAGCCTTGAACATACTTTAGCGAGTGCAGTTAGCAACACATATTAATTATATTCTCATAATTGAGACTTGAGTAAGCATATAAACTTATAGACAACACATTATATCAAGGATCAGAGCAAAGAAAATCTCTAACCAAATTAAACAAAATATTGAACATACAGTAATGGATGTACTTGCACAAAATGCAAATGTGATTTGTCTATAATTCAAGTAGATCATGGACCTATACCTTTTCCCATTCTCTTACACTAAACATTACAAATTTAATTTTTTTTAAACAAGATATGAGTTGTTAAAGTTGATAGTTGATAACTGACAATGATTTTATTGAAAAAAGTGGGAGTATCTTGCTAGAAAATCAATTCAGGAAAAAGAATATGATATTTTTGATTAATCACTTATTTAAAACTACGTAGTTTTAAGAGTCTGACTCACCTCCATTTTACCCATTTATTATTATGCTTAGTAAAAATATATATTTTTCTTTAAAGCATTTTATGATATGAAAATGATAAGATTATTGCACGATACTATAATATTATGTTTTTGAGTAATGTTTCGTGTCGTTTATGTATAAACGTAGTTTATGAGTTCTAGGGTAGTCTTTTTACCACTCAAATGACTATTTTAAATTATATAGCTTATAATAAAAATAAAAATTTAACGGACAGTCCGCGGGTACATTTGGCGAGATTTTTGAGTCCGACTCGTTTAGGCCCTATCAGAACACGGTTTGTTTTGGCCCCGCCTATTTAGATCCGCGGTTTGCGCAGACTTAACCCGAATTTTGCCAGCAGCCCACATTTTCAGGACTATGAACAATCTTATACATTGTAATATCACAATGAATATTGTCAATTTGCATAGGAAAATAGAAGAAACAATACTAAACAAATAATCCACATCCTAATGACATTACGTGTAGTTTTTTTTATAGTCAATTAGTTTAGAAGTTCCATGAGAGTGACTTGTGTTTGACTAGATCATTTATCTTATCTGGTTCAATCAGATTTTTATAACCAAATTAGAATTCAAATTGTGTTTGACTTGTGAATTTTTTTCTTCTCCCTATGAGTATTTGTTTTGAAAATTCGAAATCAATCTCTGTAATGAGTTTCAGAAGTTAGATACCACAATATTTTTTAAAAATTGGAAAATGTTATGATTTAAAATATATAGTACAGTATATGTTTTCTTTCTTCACATAATGTTGTATTTAAAAATAATTTATGAAATCACCAAATGCAAGATTTGAGATCTAAGAAATACAGCTACATTACAGTTTCTAATATATTTAATATTTTTTATTGATTAACTCTCCCACTTTTCAAATGATTGAAATATGAATAATATTATTTTTATTAGATTCCAAAACCTTCTATGTGTGTTCATACTATTAACTTAAAGTTAGTTCATATTTGTATTTGTTTTTGAATTACTAAAAATAAATAAACATTTAAGTGAGGACTCATCATTTGCACAAATTGGCATTGACCAAATCAAATTATAGTAATACAAATTGAGCAAATAAGTCCAAGAAGACAGACAAATAGTAGTAGCCCTACAAAAAGGAAAGGTCTCACTGTTTTCTTGTAAGCTTTAATGTATTGTCTTTTCTACTCTACTTATGCTAACCCACTTGTTCCAATGAACCAACCTTGATTTATGAATTATTATAGGTTGTTGTTGGTCAACTAATCTTTGGGAGATATTTGGGCCTTTGATATTGATTTGTGCTTAAAGGAACTTGGCCATAAATGTACTTTTACACAATGAAAGAGGTAATATTAGGGAAAATGGATTAATGGGGACAAATAAGAACAAAAGATCCAATAAATTTTACTATGAAATTCAAATAATTGATTCTAATAATATTAAATAATTATTTTTCCTTGCGTGATGGTCTAACTGCATTAATTGACTCACGTAACCGGCACATGTCCTTTCACGAGACTGAGTTTTGTGTCGCTCGACGGTCCCGAGAGATTGAGGCTCTGACTATTTCTGAAGCTTTAATTTGACTTAAGAACAAGAGATTCAGTCATGTAGTTGTTAAATCTGCTAGGTTAGTAGTTTGTTTTAGTCATATAAATAATATTGGAATGTTTCTAATCTCCCGACGTGTATTGCACTTTTTTTTCTTGCTAATTTAATATTATCTTCGATTACGTTCCAAAATAATAACAACAAATTTTATAATACATCTAATAATAAAGTGTGATTCAACTAAATTAACAACGAAATAATTAAGAGGGATAAAAGTTTGTAAAGTATTTAATATAAATAATCTTTGTACAAAAATGGTACACGATTTAACCAAATTAACATTGAAATAATTAAGAGCAATATCTAACACATATAACTTTAGAAACACTGATGCACTTAAGGGTCAATCGTTTGAGTATTTTCAAGTGAATTTTTAAAAATATAATTTTCTTTCCTTAAATAAATTAAAACGTTAAAAAATAATGGTATTTCAAATTCAATAATTACCGTCAATTGAATTTCTAAGATTTCAATTCCTTTTCGACCAAAAATTAAATCATTGGAATTTTTTTGAAAGAGTAAATCAATAGGCAATTTTTTCTTTTTTCGGTATAAACCATGAGGTTCCTGAGCGGACCCGCAAACACGCGGTTGACACCTTTAAGCCGTTTTACCACACTCAGACTAATCTTCATTCGAGCCGAGTAGGACCACAAGGGCGGCAAAGCTCTCCCTACCAAGTTTTAACGCAGCTGCATTTTCTAAGACTCGAACTCGAGGCCTCAGGTTAAGCTGGAACAACCTCTTACCAATTGACCCACGCGCTTGGTGGTCAATAGGCAAATTTAGAACCTTGGTTAAGCCCAAGTAATCAAAATTGGAAAAATAAAAAAAATCAGAATCCAATCTTGATATGAATTTTTCCAAGAACTTGAACGCAGCTGCATTTCCTGAGACTCGAACTCGAGACCTCAGGTTAAGCTGGAACAACCTCTTACCAGTTGACCCACGCGCTTGGTGGTCAATAGGCAAATTTAGAACCTTGGTTAAGCACAAGTAATCAAAATTGGAAAAATAAAAAAATCAGAATCCAATCTTGATATGAATTTTTCCAAGAACTTGAATAAAAAGATATTTGAGTCCATGTTAGTATAGATAGATATAAGCGATAACAGCATATCTATGTACTATTGTACTAATTTATTCTCAAAACATTCAATAATGTTTACAAGATTAATTTTCATTTCCCTATTCATTGTCTCCACAAATTTGAGGGTATTAAATTACTCTTTTAACTCTACAAATATAATAAAGCTACTTTCAATATATATATAATAAAGCTAGAAATAATTTTAAAACAAAGGGGTCTTGATATATAAAAATATGTAGTTTTATTTTTATGAAGAAACAAACATTATCAATCACAGCACCACCAATTGCTAGTCATCACTTACACTCAAATTTGTCAATCTCACGATACTTATGTTAGGCATGCCAGAAAAGAGAACAATGCAAAACCATGTCTATAATGAGCAAGCAAAAACCCAGAGTAACATCAGTAATACTAACAAAATTGTCCTTTGCGAAACTCAAATACGACACTTATTTTAAGATGGAAAAGATAAAATAAACAATTTTCAAAACAAAGAAGCTTCAAAGTATATTACACAAGCAAGATAGAATGTAGCAAAATAATCATATTGCTTCACAATCACAGGGTCTAAGAGCCCTAAATGACTACATGCAAACAAGTCAATATGGTCATTCAGCTCTCTGGTAACTACTACATAGTGTTATGAGAAGAGTGTGATAAGTGATTCATCAATATTCTTAATTTCACCAATTCATGCATCAAACACAGCTGGTGAAGAAGAAAAAAACAATACCAGAGAGCCATTGAATTGCATATTCTCCAAATTCAGAGGTACAAAAAAGCCGCTGATAATCCCTTGATCCAATTCGGCCGCAGCTAGCTGCAAAGTTGCATCAACAACAAAGCATTTTAATGAAATTAGAGAAATCAAAAACCGTATCTCTGTAAACTAATTTAGTTGAGCCACTACAAATACCGTTCTGAGCTTTTTGCTACATTGTAGCTCTGGATGAGGTCTTCCAATTCATCAACGATGGCTTTATAGCAGAAAAAGTACTGGTCCTATTAATGTGTGCAGAGAAAAAAGTCAGAACTATTTGAGAAGGAAAGCATACAACATGAGTGTCAACAGTTATTCATAATCTCGTATTAGTCAGAGGATCTAAACCTTCCCTTCACTATGCAGGAGATGAAGATAATATTTTGTTTCTCGGTTCTCAGATATTACTTACAGACTTGGACAAAAATAAACTAAAACTGGAAGTCATTGATTCATGAGTAGTGGCTCGAGACACCAATAGTTTATAGCTCATAACTATTCAACCTTTAATATTAGTTATGAGGAAAAAAAAACAGCCAATCAACACTGTTGAATACGTTTTTTGTGAAAATAAGATTATGATTTTAGTATCAGAACCATGATCCGTGTAAAATAGTAAAAATGGTGAACTGCTCACAAACATTTGAAGTGTAAACAATAGAACTCCATTGAAAATCCAACTGTTACGGAAATCAGAACCCATGTCCCCCTCCATCTTTGTTCTTTCTATGTTCCATTTCTAATAAACAGGTCGGGGTCCCAGCCAACCCACCTAACAGGTGGATTTATCAACAACAAAATCCAGCTGCAGCTTTGTGTCGAAGGTTCAGCTAAACTAACATACCCATGATGCAACACATAAGGGCAGGACTATACCTACATTGACTGATAGAGGGAATACAAGATGTCTTGTGAATATAAAGACAATATGTCCCCCTTCTATCCTCAGGAAAACAAATTAGGTAAACTTGCTTTTTGTCCTTTGACCTCGTACTAGTTCATAGCTCATCAGTTGGTTAGGGTTGGCCAGGACAGAAGTCCTAAATAGCCTATTGCACATCTCAGAACAACATTAACTTTATTCACATAAAAATTTGCTAAACTAATACTCCATCTGTCCTAAAATAAGTGTCTTGCTTTCTTTTTTAGAAAGTTAATTATGCATGAAGTATCAATAACGTCCCTATAATAAGTTAGTTAGTACCCTTTGAGTTTGTTAGAACACATGTCCATGGGAATGGAAGAGTAAGTATACAACACTAACTAACTTCTCCTTAATTTTTCTCAAAATAGAAAAGACACTTATTTTGGGACAAAAGAAAACTATTTACTCCCTTCATCCCAAAATGAGTGTCTTGAATTTGTTTTTGGATTAAATTTGATGATAATTCGATTATTACTCAAGTTTCTCTCATGTATCCCGGCATGACCTTTTTGTATCAAACTAGAGTTTTAATTAACTTATTACAAGGATATTATTCGTAAGAAATGTATAATTAACTTCTGAAAAAAGAAAGAGAACACTCATTTCAGAACATATGGAGTATTGAATTTTATAACAAAATAGTAGTGAAGAAACCCAAATAGTTGCTTTCAATGTTATCAGCCATATCTCCCCTCTCAATTCTGCAGGGAGATTGCAACATGATAATAGGGCAGCAAGAGGACATTATAGTTGATAAGAAATCAGAAATCTAGAGCAAGAAGAAATCAGTCACACAAAGATTCTGGTAATTGAGGAAGGAAATACCTGTGTTTGAACCATTCCAACTCGCTGAGACCTAAACATGGCTATGGTTTTAACAAGATCCAAAGCAGACAAATCTCCAACAAGGATTCTTTGAATTGCATTGTGAATTGCACAGTACGTTCCCGTTCTCCCAATACCAGCACTGAGCAAGAAAAATAAAATGTCTCAGACATACAAAATCGTGATTTACCCAACATCAAGGCACATTTAAGAACATTTGCTGAACCTGCAATGCACCACTATTGGGCCAAGACTGGGTGGCACGTGATGTATTCTTCTGAAAATTTCACGAACAGCTGATGTGTCCCTAGGAACTCCATGATCAGGCCATTCAGTATACTGAATATGCAAAACAGACATCGGTGGCTCCTCTGACTACAATTCAAAAAAATGGGGGAATGGAAATCAGTCCTTTGAAGGGTCAACAAACATGGGCCAAAAGTCACATATTTATAAAGCCGCCCAACTCACACACACCAATATACAGATGTCAGAATATATGGGACTAGAACCGCCAAAACAAATCTTTAAAGGGGAAAAGAATTTTCCAATTTATAAACTTCCTCTCATGTATACAAGAAAAGAAAAAAAAAACAATTACAATGTTCCCCTCCTATTATGTCAACAATCCAATATCATCTACAATAAAACTTTACTTTAATCAAGATCTCAATCAAATAGCATTTGCCACCTCCACCAACCTACCCACATCCCCCAAAACAGAAGAAATATCTTCCGGTGAACATTAAAAGATGTCTTATTAAACCAATTGATATTTAGAATCTCCCAAACTGATTGCATATTGCTGCAGAAAGCAACACTCCATAAGGAGATTAATAGTGATACCATATGGAGCAACACGTAGGATAAGACTCTTCTTTGGGATATTGGATTTGAAAAAGAGAGAGAAAAAAAAATCAATTGCAATACTCATTTTACAAGAGTAAATGTACTAAAAGCAGCTCATAATTCATCAAGAAAGAATGCTCCCTGCACATTCTGAGCAGGAAATCAACTTTCCTGGAAGTTTTACTTTACCCCACTACCTATTTAGTACCTACCAGAAGCAACTCAGTTTTGTTTGTTTGGCACACAAATATTGCTTAGATACATCGAAGTGCAACACGTCCAGGTTACAACTAACCATAAATGATTCATAGTTTCAAACCTACCTCTGTGTAATAGCACAATCCCCCAAGTGTAAGCTAATAGGCTAAGATGTTTTTTATTTAGATTTGTTAACAATTTTTAATAGCATACCGGAACTATTATTCCATCAATTTTGATTATTTTATACTCATCTACGCTTTGAGTACCTCCTTTCATTCTTAGGCTGACTGCACTCTGCAGAAATCAAGTATAATTATGAATGGTGTTGCCAATAGCGTATTTTCTCAGGGGAGATGTAAGAAACCTCATCAGCCGTGGGACAGATAAGGCACCATTTATTATGGTCAAGTAAATTAAGAGAGTTCTGGCAAATTTTCATCGAGGAATTAACCCCAAATGAATTCAGACAGACTTCCTTGAAAATGAAACGCACTGCTCCCAGATCTTTAGAGTTACATTATATATACTCACTACGCTGACGTCACTCCCCACACATTAAAGGACTCATATTTAATAATAGACTATTTCCAGTTCCTCTAACAATAAACATTCTGTCCTGCCATACAGCTTCCTAGAAGCTAAAACCAGGCTAATATGTTAGTTGCTTGCCATATTTGTACTCTTGCCATAGACACTCACACCTAAAGGAATCTAAGATAGCATGGTGCGTCACCAAAACTAATAAATATGCTCCTTGCGATCTTTTGTCTGTACAGATAGGAAAGACATTTAATTTAACCATGATTCTATTTTTTTTTTTTTACAGTATTATTTAGTTTTCAGTTCTCATAACAAATATGCTTCTAGTGATCTTTTGTCTGTACACAAAAGAAAGACATTTAATTTAATCATGATTCTATCTCTTTTACAATATTATTTAGTTTTCCGTTCTCATCATTTGCTATGTGGCCCATATCTGCATATTTCCCCATATTTTCCATCAAAATAATACATAAACAGTAAGTTGAGTTCTACATGGCAGATTATATTTGAAAAAAATTAAGTCTTACCTCTTCATAGTTCACCTCCAAAAGGCGCAACTCTAATGAAGTGTCAGTAGTTTCCATCCATTTTGTTACAATGCAAATATTACCAAATTGTCTAGGACCATCTTCTGCCTGAAAATAATCTCCACATTTTACCATCTGCATATACAATTTCATTTTCAAATGAGAGAGAATTCAAAAATCCAGACTGAACAGTGATTTTTTTTAAGCGAATGAACAGTGATATTAATATTTTGTTAAGCCACAAAAGGCAGTATTTTAGATATTTTTGAAGCAAAGTTATTTGTAAGGATCTGTATCAAAATTCTTCCGTAAGTATTTTCAAAGAAGCAACACGGTTTTACAGTACGGTACAAAAGCCTGATGCGTGAGGACAAGAAATACAATTGCATATTTGCCTTTTAGCTGCTACAGTTACAATGAATTATGAGTGTCATTGACGAACCAAAACTAAATTGAACATGCAGTGCACTGTCCTGCAAAAAGTTTGTACTCAACCCCACCAGCCCAAAATTTACACACACTAACCTTGTTTCTACAAAGAATAGTCAAAGAATTTACATTATACTAGGGGTACCACTACCAATATTCAAAATTACCTCAACTTAAGAGCTATTTAATGCTTTGTAACCATCTAGTTGATTAATTTCTCTTTTAGTCCAATTCATATATGAAATGAGGCTACTAGGGAAAGTTATAGTTCTCTACACTAAAGGTCATATAGCTGTATAACGGAACATCCGAAAACAGAAGTGAACAAAGAAAAGGGGGATATTATGACTAATTTTATAAACACACACATACTCTCTCTCTCTCTCTGTGGTTCCTTTTACTAGTTGGTTTTCTTTAACGAGAAAATATTTTAATGAAAAAAAGCATATAAACTGAAGTACTGAACCATATTATGCAGTATGCACCAATTCAAGTTTATTTCATAAATGTATAACAAGGATAGCCAATTAACTAAATAAAACATTTATTTTGGCTTATGAATTAAATGTTTAATGGTCTCCACCAGACACACACAAATGTACAAAACTTAAGTAAAAGTGGAAGAACAAAATCAGCTTATATATTAAATTAAACCAGCATATATATCGAATGACAAGAAGTCATCTGATGGACTATTAATGACCACAGAAAAGGTATATCAGGAAATGATACAAATAGTGAAATAACTTTGAACCTGACATGGTGATGTACCTTGTAATTGTCAACCAAACGAGTAAGCATGACAATCACAGGGCAACGATTTTGAATTATCATCTCCCAAAAATCTTCATATGTATGTGGTAGTGGACCTTGTGTGGCTATAAATCGACTAATGCTCTCACTAGAAGAAGTCTACAAAACAGTTATTCTTGAACGGTCAAACAGATTATTATTCCAAATGGACCAAATTCGTCATATCTATTGGAATATTTGACTATGAACTGCAAGAATAGAATGCAAAAATTTCTACCCTGATAAAACTGGCATTGATATAGCCCCTTGCAGATGCCCTGTAATCCTTGCACGGATCTAGAACAACCCTATTTTTGTCAACTGAAATAATAAGACAGCAAAAACAGCTGATGAATATATTTATTTCCATATGTAATAAGAGTAATTACACTAACTTGCAACAAAAACAAGAAAATGAACAGTACTAAAGCATACATGGTATGACATCAGTGTAGCGATTCTTGCTCAAATTGTCACCATTCATTGCAACAGTGCACCTTTTCATCATCTCCGACGGTCTCATCCTATTATTCTACGTATAGTCAAGAACACCATGACTTCTTTTGGATAGGTAGAACAAAGTAGAGTACAATTGAACATAAAATCATATTACCAAACAAAATTTTTATATGTTGTTCAGCATCACAGCAAACAGATAACAATATCCAGTTGAATGTTCGCAGTAGTAGCATACAAAATCGAGGAATAAATTGACAATCACAGAAATTAGAAACGAAAGAAGAAAATCAGTTGCACAAGTGAATAAAAAAAATGAAGCTCAGCAGCAATTAACATCGTAAGCTAAAAAAATAAGCATGTTTGTGAAGACGAGAACAATTTAGTTCCGAAATCTAGTAATTTCCGAGTTGTAAATAGATGAAATTCTCTAAGAAAATCCAAATGCGGACAAAAGATTCTCGGAAAACAAACAAGGAAAGGAATGTTGAGGACCTGAAGAACAACAAACTCGGCCTCGATAGTGTCGGGGTTCTGGAGCTTTTGTTTGAGGGATTTGAGAGCATCTGAGCAGTGCTTGTACTGATCGGCGGTGATAGAGATTCTGGGAGGAGGATCGGGGGAGAAATCAACTGTGGCCGGTGGTTTAGGGTCACCGGCGGCGGCGGGGGCGGCGGCCATGGCCGGTCTCCGGTGGCTCCGACTGCGTCTGGAAATGGAATTACCCGTTGTAGCTTGTTGTGGCTACAATTTTGGGATTTTTTTTTGTTCTGAGAACTGAACTGAGAGAGAGAGAGTATGTTCTTTAGATGGAGTGGCACCAAAATCCCTAATAATATGCCCACTAATAAACAAAGGAAACACTTCCAAAATAATTCATAAACTATCGCAATGAAGTACATTAACTTGGTACATAAATATTATAGGAAAAATGTCTAAAATGTCCTTGAACTATTCGGTTCGTGCCGTTTTATTGCAAACTATCAAATATGCTAAATTAGTACAAAAGATAGGCGAAAGGGTCTTTTTAGTCCAAACGTTTCTGAAAATCGAGTCCTTTCAGGACATTCCGTCAAAAATGTTAATTGAACCGTTAAAATTACAATTAAAAAATATTTTTAATACATCTAGGCCTGACGTGGCAATGATTAAATAATATTATAATAATTTTTAATACAAAATAATAATAATCAAAGTAAATTTTAAATTATTTATTTATTATTTATTACAGGGACACATGTCGAATTCTTATTGGATTGATATTATTATTATTATTATTATTATTATTATTATTATTTATTTT
>JAYMTF010005402.1:0-11612 GCA_036897485.1 Pelargonium nanum | reverse complement strand
TTTAAATCATTATACATGGATAAAAAAATGTTAACCACTTAAATTTAGAAGAAAAATGATAAAAGATATCAATTGTGAAGTGAGAATGATTTAATCCAACATTGAAAACATAAAAAAAAGTTGAGTGAGAAACTCATATAAAAGGTACTTGTGTCTCACATTGGAAAAGTGAAGATATGAAAGAGTGGTTAAACTCTATATAAAGCACATCTATTTTGCTATTAGCTAATGTGTAATAGTGATTGTTATGATGATTGCTATTGGTAATTTTTATTAGCTATTGAGTGTTTTTTGTAACGGAAGAAAAATGAAGGGACATTTGAGTTAGGAGTCATGAGAATGCTCCAAATTGTTACAGTTGACGAGATGTCAACTTCTAGTGCATCCTCACCAACTTTAACATATATATGTGGATTTATCAAGACAATGTTTTATTATAATACTATTAGTTGAAAATACAAAAAGACATAGATATCCTCATAACTCACAACCTATTGCCAAACAATCTCTCAAGTTTTTTTTTTTTAAAGAACAAACAAGCCCTTAGTTCTTACACTTCTTAATCACTCATTCATTCACATTTTAATCATCACCATTCATTCACATCCTTTTTCTCTTCCATGAACCCTATAGCAACTGGCCTCCATCCCGCTCTTCTTCGATGTTGGCGGTTCTCAGAGGTGATGGTTCATGAGGGAGCTCCAATAAAGCCTAGTTCGTGTGTGTAGAGAGATTAGGGCGAGGTAGCTCCCTCGTGAATCATTTCACAATATCCTAATTAGTATTGTGAAATGATCCATGCATGCAACCGTCATATATGTCAAATACTTGTACCTCTTAAATTGAATAATAGTCGTCCATCACAACTAACATAAAATGAGACCCACTACCTCACCCACCTAAAAATTAAAGCTGCCCAAAAACAGAAGATAAGACCTACTTTCCACCTATTACGCGCCATAAAAGGTGGCTGAATACGCTAATACACTCCATTAATATTTGTCATTAAAATCCGTTTCACTTTTATTCTTATTAAAATTACCATTTTTGCACGAGGTAATAGACAAAAATACCATTTTTTTATTATAAAAAAGTACTAAAATTTACAAAAATTCACCCAAAATCATCGTGCTGCTGCGGAGGGTCGGTCTCAGTACGACAAATCACATTGATTGACACGATAAATAGCATTGATTCTATTCTTTTTGAAGTTACATCTCTCTCTCTCTCACACACACACTCCACTCTACTTTCTAGTCTCTTCTCTTCCACAATCTCTCCCATCTCAGCGACCCAAAAATGGCTCTGGAAGTGTGCGTCAAGGCTGCTGTTGGAGCTCCTGATGTTCTCGGCGACTGTACGTTCCCGACCTTCGCACCTTATTGGGTTTTGGGTTTTTTTATCATTTTTTGTAATTTTCGATTTTTGATCGATTTCTGTGTTTTCCGTTTCTGGGTTTTTTTTCTAGGTCCATTTTCTCAAAGAGTGCTCTTGACTCTGGAGGAGAAGAAAATCCCCTACAACAAGCACCTCGTCAATCTCAGTGACAAGCCCCAATGGTATTATTTTCAAATATCAGATCTTTACACGAATTGAATGTTCATATGAGCTGAGTTCATGTTTCTGGTGATTTTTGAGCACATGGGTTGTGGTGATTTTGGTGATGTTTGGTTTCATTTTCAGGTTTCTTGACATCAGCCCAGAAGGGAAGGTCCCGTTGGTGAAGTTCGATGACAAATGGGTGTCTGATTCCGATGTGATTGTCGGAATTCTGGAGCAGAAATATCCTGAACCTTCTCTTGTCACTCCTCCTGAATTTGCCTCTGTGTATGTTCCTCTAGCTCTTAAAGTTGCAGTCTTTTTTGTTGTTGTGTTTGTTCAATCTCTTAGTAGTTGTGTATTTATTGCTGCTTTAACATTTGTTTCCGATACGGTCTAAGGTTGTTTCAGTATGTGCAAAGAGTTTAGTTTGGAGAAACTAATGATTTGGGGTAGTCCTAAATTAACTTGGAAAGTAGTTGTTAGAAAATACTCCACAACTCATGATTTAACCAAGTAGATGATATTAGATAGGATGGAGTGGATTGGAGGAGGAAATACGAGTAGAAGATCCAAAGAGGTTTTGTTTTGCTGAACGACTCATGTAGCTAACCCCAGTATTGTTCGGGAAATGGCTTGGTTATGTCTGTTTTCGGGTTTGGCGTCGATATGTTATTGATGCTTGTTATCTGTTGGTGGAAGTTACTGAATGTTGTGTATAAGGACGAGATAAAATATGATGTGCTTGCTTAACTAGCTTCCATTGGTTCTGCATTTGTTCGGGAAATGGCTTGGTTATGTCTGTTTTCGGGTTTGGCTTCGGTATGTTATTGTTGATTGTTATGTGTCGGTGGAAGTTACTGAATTTTGTGTATAAGGATGAGAGAAAATATGCTATGCTTGCTCAACTAGCTTCCGTAGGATCTGTGTTTGTTCTGTAAGAATCCAATTTGTGTTGTCTGACTTTGGTTGCTACAAATTGTGAGGTTGCAGAGGGGGAAAGATATTTTCGACTTTTATTGCATTTGCGAAGAGCAAGGATCCCAGTGATGGGACAGAACAAGCTTTGCTTGAAGAGTTGAAGGCGTTGGATGAGCATCTCAAGGCACATGTATGTATGCTGAAACGGAAATTTGGTTAGATAGAATGCTTCCTTTATAGTTGGATGGTGGCTTAACTAATTTATCTGAGAATCAAAACAGGGTCCATTCATTGCTGGGGAAAAGATCTCTGCTGTTGATCTGAGCTTGGTGCCAAAGCTGTATCATCTTGAGGTTGCTCTTGGCCATTACAAGAAGTGGACCGTCCCTGAAAGCCTGACTCATGTCAACAACTACATGAAGGTAAGTATTTGCATTACTTCATGTGAGCTCTCTTTTATTTCATTTTTTTATTTTTGTATTTGGCAATCTAACTGATTGAGCCACATTAGTTAATCATCTTCTTGGCATATATAAGGTATGTTAGAGAAATTTTAGTATTGTTAAGTTTTATTTTTTTTGGTCAAAAGCTGTAAAGCAAAACCCCCTCACATTGGCATATTATGATGTAGTTTCTCAATATCTTGCTTATGGTCTGGTACCGGGGTGTGTAGGAAAGTTCTGTTTCAAATAGATGTACTTCATAGAGCATTATAGTACGTGAAATAGAAGAAAAAAGGAGGGAGGTGTCGAGAGTGCTACTACTTTCTAGGAGCTTGTACATGTTGGTCTACATCCTTTTAGTATTTACCTATAATCTAATTTTTTTTAATAGAGAAGTCATTGGATTTTCACTAATCGAGATCAGTTACTCCATTGAATAGCCAGTCTCGGCCATTTTCATCTTTCTCTGCGAGGCTACGTTTGGTCTGGTTTGTCCTGTATATTGCAGTGTATATACCATTTGAACTCAGTTTATGGGTTTGCTCTGAACTTCTGCGTAAATGTTTGAGCGCATTTGTTTACTCCTTTTGTAAGGTGTTTTTGGACATTGTACGTAAAAATTATCATGCATAATGTGGTTTAAACTGTGCCATGTCAAGTTGGCATGTTTTTGTGGCATTAGTTTAAATTCCCTCAAGTTTTAAAGCATAGATGATTTTTGGGTTTGCGCCTACTACATTGTCCTATACATGTAGTTTTCTTATAGTTCTCGAGCATTTGATAGCATAATTGCAATATTCAAACTGAGTTACGTAATCTTATTATGCAGATATGTTTCTCCCGCGAGTCTTTCCAGAAGACCAAGGCTGAACAGAAGTACGTGGTTGCGGGATGGGCTTCAAAGATCAACGGCTGAACCAGTTCTAGCTTGTAAACACTCGGAACTTAGTTTCGAGTACCGAGTGCAGCTTATGCCTTTTAAAATATGAATGTACCTGGATCAATCCATTTCCGAATAAAATGTACTGTCTATTATTATGTTAACCATGATCTTCATTAAATAAGCATATGCATACACCTAGTCTAGAAATGCATATCTTACTGTCTTTGGCTTGGAATTTGGATGTTTCCTGGGAAAATGTTCAATTTGGGTCTCTGAGTGACTCACACTTTGCAAGTTAGTCATGCTGTAACAAGGCAACAAAACATGTGTTAGCTACAGTGAGAGGTATAAAAGTCATTTAATAATTGAAGGGTCTAAAGTATACCATTTGAAATTTGTGCAATGACCATTTTCACTAATCTCATGAATTTGATCCCTATTTTCTATTTATACAAAACAATCTCTAGAGTTCTAAAGAGTATTCGGAATCTCGGCTATGGTCTATTGGCTGGAACTCTCAGCCAAGAGACAAAGTAAATGAATTTGGGCGAGTGTTCTGCGCCCACAAGTTCATTGAAACGGGTACGAGTGTTAATTGATAACATGTCATCACTTCATTGGTATAAATTCATTGGTTGAGAGTTGCAACCAATAAATCATGGTTGAAATTCTTTTTTCTCGTCACAAAAATTCTTTGTTAACTCAGTTTATCATATTACTCAAGCTTCAACCTAACAATACTATGATCTTTAGACCCACATAACCACGTTGGGTCATACGGTGTAGGTTCTTTGGATTTACATGTATTTACCTTTAAGTGATTTAAACGTTTTAGATTTTTCACGAGATTTCTAGTCTGAGCAGACGATTTTAATTTAAACACTACTATAAATAATATGGGCTCAATGAATAGAGTTAGGCCCAGAACATAGTGAGTAGGCCCAAATAAATAGTACCATAAACCCTGAAAATCACAGCTATTATCTGATTAACTGCGTTATTTTGAATCTTCGTCATCAGAGTGAGCTCTTGAGCTACTGTGGTAATGAACAGGCCATCGAGCAATCGAGCCAGAGACGAGCGCGAATCGACCAGAGACCATCGCGATCGGGAGCACAAGCAGCACCGTAGCCGCTGCGACGGAGATGGCGACGGCGACAAGCGCTCTACGCGAGACGACAAGCATCGCCACCACCGATCCGACCGCGATTCCAAGCGGGAGCGCTCCCACGATCATAAATCCAGGCGCGACGACGATCGAGAGGTGAAGCGCGAGCGGTCTCACGACGATTTTGAGCGAGAGAGGTCGAAATCGAGGGAGCCAGAGTCAGTGGAGAGGAGGCACAAGAGGAAGGAGAGGGGAGAGAGTGAGGACAGGACCGATGCGGGAGAGAAGAGGTCTAGGGTTTCCGACGAGAAGAAGGAGAGGCGGCGGTTTGAGGATGATGCGAAAGAACTTGCTGGAAGTCAGAGGAGAGAGAGGAGGCGGTTTGGGGATAAGGTGAAGGAAGAGGAGGATACGACTGTTGCGGAGGATGCGAAGCCAGTGAATGTAGGTGAAGTGAAGGTGAAGAGTGAAGAGAGTGTGGAGCAGTTTGGTAATGCCGTGAGCTCCAGCACCACCAATGGGGGTAGGTTCGGGGAGAATGTGAGTGTTCTTTTTTGTTACTATTTGGTTTGTGCCTTGGAATGATCTCTTGTTGTGTTCATGGAGTAGATTTTAGAGTTCTTGGAGCTAATTTAGATGCTTTTAAAGTAACTAGGTTGAGTTCTCTAGCTGATTGTGTAGAAGTAGATGGTTTGAGTGGTTTTAAAACTCAAATGAAAGAAAATATTATGATTTTAGAGTTTTTGCAGCTAATTTAGATACTTTTTAGTGATGTTTGAGTGTATTTATAACTTGTAGTAAAGAAAATACTACTATATATTTTAGTGTTTTAGGTCCTAAATTAGACACTATTTTTAGTGATAGAATTTTGTGTTTTGGCTGATTGTGTAATTGTAAATGGTTTGAGTGCTTTGGAAGTTGAAGGGAACAAAATATCTTAGATTTTATAGTTTTAGGTGCTAATTTATGGTCCATTTGGATTCTCGGATATGATTTGAAATCTTGCATTAGCCAAATTCAATGTTTAGAATTTTGATGAACAATGATTTTGGATTTGGCTCAAATGCAATAAGATTCCAAATATTGATACAGAGGGCTATTGTCTGTCAAAATAGTTTTCATCTGTTGATGTGATATGCAGTATAAAACATACTGCATGATTAAAAAATTTCAATTTTATGTAGCATTTTCCTTCAATTTTATGCAGTGTTTTAGAGATGTTCTGTTTATCCCTCTTATGATCTTTTGACCTTGTAAAACTGCATCCTTGTTGAGCATGCCTTTGAACTTGCACTTTATTCTATGCTTAATTTGTCCTGGGTTAGCTTCTTGACTTGTGTATGTAACTTCCATGTTTACAGGGTGCCACTCCAGAATCACTATCTGCGGCATCAAGGAGTGTGCCTGAGTCCTCTCTGGCCACTGGTCATCCCCTCCCTACCAAGGTATCTTCACTTTATACCACAAATGAAAATAAGGGAGTTAGTATTACCAGATCTCATGAGGTTCCTGGAAAATCTAGTACAGATGGGACATCTTCAGCTGCTGGAAAAAGTGGAAGTCTGTCGCTTGATGCTATAGCCAAAGCTAAGAAAGCTTTGCAGATGCAGAAGGAATTGAAAGAGAAGCTGAAGAAGATTCCTCTGGTAAGTCATTTATAAAATGAAATGATTAGGACACTAGTACATGATACTATTTGCTATTGTTGGAATCTTTTTGTTGCTTCTCTCTTTGTTCTTGGTTAATAATTGCATGCAGGAGTGCTGTTTGATTTTGTGCTAGTATTTTGATCATGCAGTTAAACAAGAATGTTAGCACAAGTTCAGAAGGTAGCTCACACTTGGGAGTCAAAGCACCACCTTCTAGTGCCGGAACACCGCAAGGTTCAGTCCCATTAACAGCTAGGAATGAGGCTGGTCCTACTGGTCTTACAGGCATACCCAATATTGAAGCTGTAAAGCGAGCACAGGAGCTTGCTGCTAGGATGGGATTTCGTCAGGATCCAGAGTTTGCTCCTCTTATAAACTTATTCCCAGGACAGGTGGCCACTGATGTTGCTGTTCTGCAGAAACCTAACAAGGCTCCTGTCCTTCGTTTGGATGCACTTGGTAGGGAAATTGATGAACATGGAAATGTCGTGAATGTGGCTAAACCAAGCAATCTAAGTACCCTAAAGGTTTGTTATATTATTTTTATGCTTAACCGCTATATAATTGATAGCATTATCTTATATGTGTTATTGTTCATTTATGCAACCTTACCTATCAATAATTTGCAGGTCAACATTAACAAACAGAAAAAAGATGCATTCCAAATTCTTAAACCTGAATTGGATGTGGATCCAGAATCGAATCCTCATTTTGATTCAAGGATGGGTATTAGTAAAACTAAACTCCTGAGACCAAAGAGAATGTCTTTCCAGTTTGTAGAGGAAGGCAAATGGTCAAAAGATGCTGAAAACATAAAGCTGAAGGTATTTCTTGTTGCTCTTTTATGGCCTTCTGATCATTTTTGCCAGTTCCTTACTTGTTTAATGCCTTAATCTAATTACAGAGTCAATTTGGGGAAGCACAAGCAAAAGAGTTCAGGGTGAAGCAGGCACAACTGGCGAAGGCAAAAGCTGCTCCTGACATCAATCCTAATTTAATTGAGGTCTCAGAGAGAATTCTTACCTCCAAAGAAAAACCGAAGGATCCAATTCCTGATACCGAGTGGTGGTAAGTTGATTTGGGCTTTACTTCTATTCTGCAGCGTTGTGATGAGTAATGCCATCATTCTTGCCAACCGATCCTTCATTAGTTCACATGATTTAGGTCTTTGTTTAGTCCAGTAGTCCAATGGAAACTAATAATTGCTTTTTTGTTGCTGAGATTTTAGTGTGTTTTCGTATATTGGTCGTAAGATCTAATTTTGCTCCCTGCTGAATCAACTAGGGATGTGCCTCTTTTACATTCCGGAACATATGGTGACATCACTGAAGGTATTGTACCTGAAGATAAACTAAAGATGGAGAAGATCACTATTTATGTTGAGCACCCCCGTCCAATTGAACCACCTGCCGAGCCTGCTCCTCCACCTCCACAGCCACTGAAGTTAACCAAGAAAGAGCAGAAAAAACTCCGCACACAGCGGCGTCTGGCTAGAGAAAAAGATAGACAGGAGATGATTAGGCAAGGCCTAATAGAACCCCCGAAACCTAAAGTTAAAATGAGCAACTTGATGAAAGTTCTAGGCGCCGAAGCAACTCAAGACCCCACCAAGCTTGAGAAGGAAATCCAAACGGCAGCTGCTGAGCGCGAACAAGCTCACGTTGACAGAAACATTGCACGCAAGCTCACTCCTGCGGAGCGCCGTGAAAAGAAAGAGAGGAAACTTTTTGATGACCCTAATACACTTGAGACCGTTGTTTCGGTTTACAAGATCAACGACCTTTCACACCCACAGACCCGCTTTAAAGTCGATGTTAATGCTCAAGAAAACCGTTTGACGGGATGTGTTGTGATTGCTGATGGCATCAGCGTTGTAGTTGTTGAAGGTGGTTGCAAGTCTATCAAGAGGTATGGAAAACTTATGCTAAGGCGCATAGATTGGGCTTCTGCAGTGAACGACGAAGATGAAGATGGAGATGGAGATGAAGACAACGAGAAACCTGTCAACAAATGCGCGTTAGTATGGCAGGGAAGTGTTGCTAAACCGAGCTTCAATAGGTTTTTCGTTCACGAGTGTAGGACTGAAGCAGCTGCCAAGAAAGTATTTTCTGATGCCGGTGTTGCTCACTACTGGGATCTTGCTGTCAACTACTCCGATGATCAAACATAACTAGACATAATGTCCGTGGAAATCAACAAACTTCGGTCATTGGATGGATCATAGAGGTCAGTCCTAACCTCTATATGACCCATGTTTCATATGATAAAACTTAAAAGTATGCTCACATGACTGTTAATTAATACGTTTACGGGTAAAATTTGTATGATTTCTTGAATAGACGTTTTAGGCAGGACATGTTTTCACTTGATGGTTAATTCGTCCTTCCCCAAGACTTTTGATCATCTAAAGCTTTTGATTGTATGGCTCTGTAAGATTGTGCAGTCATTTCCCTAAATAAATGTGAATTGCGATTCCTCGGACTCTAGAGTTTATCTGTTTTGATAGTTCATAATCTCGTAATATTAACTTTATACGCTTTGGACTACTTGTGTTAGTGATTTTTCACAACTCCATTGTGCAGTCATGGCTCGGTGTCTCATTCGAATATTGTTTGAGCTCATTTTGATATACCTCAGGTTGACCATTAAACATTCAACAAATCAATCATAAGATTTCATATCTTAAATATATGGCTCTGTTTCTCATTGGCATATTGTTTGAGCTCGTTTTCATATAATTTATGTTTTGCCCATTGAAACATTCAACAATAAATCTTAAGATTTCATATCTTAAAAATTGTTTTATATTTGTTCTTATCTATGCAACTCTTTAAATCTAATAAATATGATAATGTGACATTGAATAATAAGTTTGCTCAATTTCGGCGGAATAACTTGTCAGCTAAAATATGCTAATTCTTTAGTTGTATTGATTCAAATTAAAATGGGGAACAATTCAAGTGTGTCAATATGTAATGTCTATCCAAGATGTTGATGCGATTTGGATTTCCTTTGAGATCTCAGGTTCGAGTCTTCTTGCCGGCGATATGGGATGGGATTTGTTGGTTTAAGGGGAGAACTAACAACTAACAAGGGTGACGCCCCCACTAGGGGGTGAGAAACACATGCCTGCTTGTTCCGTTGCTTATAAAAAAAAATGTAATGTCTACCCACACTTATGCATCAAGTTTAATTGCAAATCACATGGACAACCATTTTTGGTTCATGCCTAGCAAGTGAGTAACCTAATACAAATTTATTAACTTTGGCTGCCAATTTAATGGACACATAAATAATATATAAAAAACTAATAATGGAATGTGTTGAAACACTACGGTGCTAAAAAAAGTTTGATTATTATTTCACATGTCAAGATCAGGACGCCCAAGACAAAAAAACAAAACAATGGTTGAAAGCCTAAAAGTTCGAGACAATGTTGCTCAACCAAGAACATATATTATGCCACACTTCCCCATTCGCCCTACATTTTGGGAAGAAGGTTCTCGCCCTCGAAAATTATACATTTTTGATGATCAAGAACGATAACCCACTTACGATAGCGCTAAGTATTAAAAGAGATTCGTTCCTATACCACTCATGAGTTGTTGGGATGTCACACTTATATGATAAGTGCTTTTAGAAGCTGAATTTATCATCCACTAAAGCCAAAGGTAAACAAAAGTCTCAAATCCCGAAGGATACTTGAAAAGCAATTCATGAGCTCGTTCATGCCCCACATTGTCACATGCCAATCACACTTAAATATCTCTCTTTGGAAGAAGGAAAGAACAGTTTTTTTACTTTCTCACTTCGCACAGTCTTTCATTTTTTTTCTACATTAGTAATGTTCATTGGCTTCCTCGTGACATTGATCATTCTCATGTTCAAAGTGTATTGCTGGACGTACAACCTAAGTTTTCTCTTAACAATGTGTTCTTTATAGGACCCATGATCCAGTTGTTAGACCTCGGGCCGTATATCCAAAATAACAAACTCAGACTATAAAACATTAACACATGAAAATTAAAATTCGACTGATCATGCCCAACTTCTCCCCACACACACACAAAAACAGTATTATAACTATGTGTATTTTTTTGGTCCATTAGCTTGTGAGAAAAAGATCATTTTAATCACCAATATTATAACTATATTTATTGTATTTTCATAGTCCTAATTCTAGATGGAAAAACACATGTTATTATTTAATTTATTGAAAGAATCTCATAAGCTAGCTGTGTCCATATTATCCCAACAAGAAATGATACCCAAATCTATTTCTTCTTCTTCTTCGAATCATTTGTGTGAGAGACTGTTTTCATTTAATTTTTCGTTGTTCATCTCACGTCCTCTGAAAATCCAGCTACACTCGAAACACGACGAGATCTATCACTGTCGCTCAACTAACACTCACATCTCTCTCTGCTTCCTATAAATAACCGCCAATTTGTTCTATTTTTATCAAATGTGTCTACTGTAACTTCATACAGCAACTCCATGAAAGAAAACAAACCTCTTTCAGGCAACTCCGTGACGGAGGAGGCGGTCGCCGACGGGAGTGACATGCCGGCGCATCAGGTGCTTGACATCGGCGCCGATCAGCAGCGCTCACTTCCGTTTGTGCTCTCATTCAACAACTTGACTTACAGCGTCAAAATCCGGCGCCGGATGGAGTTTTTTCAGCTGCTTCACCGGAAAAATCCGAGTGCACTTGAGACAAAGACGCTGCTCGACGACATCTCCGGCGAGGCGCGCGACGGCGAGATTATGGGGGTGCTCGGAGCCAGTGGATCCGGCAAGTCAACGCTGATTGACGCTCTGGCCAATCGGATCGCTAAGGAGAGCTTGAAAGGGACGGTGAAGCTGAACGGCGAAGCGGTGGAGTCGTGGATGATGAAGGTGATGTCGGCGTACGTGATGCAAGACGATCTTCTGTTTCCGATGCTCACGGTGGAGGAGACGCTCATGTTTGCGGCGGAGCTCCGGCTGCCGCGAACGGTCTCCAAGGAGAAGAAGAAAATGCGAGTCCAGGCTTTAATAGATCAGCTAGGCCTACGTAACGCTGCGAA
>JAYMTF010005401.1:0-11612 GCA_036897485.1 Pelargonium nanum | reverse complement strand
CAACTCAGCTCTCAAGATCGATGCGGGAGGTCAGTCTTCCGGCTTTTGTGGTTTGTGTTTTTGACGACTTCAATGATCTTGCTGATTGGGATCTTGGGTTGCCCATCATTTTGTTGCTTTCGTTTGTTTGGAGTGTAATTTCTGTGAAGTAATTGAAATGTCTTGGCTAAATAGAAATAAAACGGAGTTGTTTGATCTGCATTTTTGTTGACTGTTACTTAGAAAGAAAAGGCTGTTCTGGATGGTTCATGAATGGAAGAGAGGTAGTTCCCAGCAGCTGATCAGATATTGCTATAATTTTGAATTATTGCTTGTTTTGGTGGTTTCTATTTCTTAGGTGTTTTATTTATTTATTTAGATAGGAGATTGAAGGCGTCTTAAAAATCAAATAGCTCCCGGATGGAGTCCATATTATGATCATTGGGCAAATGAACCAATAGTCTTACACTCTCTTTCAATTTTATGAATCACAGGGCACATCCATTTTGCTTGTAGTTTTACTTTCTGAATTCAACATCAACTTGTGAGGTTGGGAGTTGAGAAGATTTCTCTTGAAATTAGTCATGCAGCTATATCATATGTGTTGAAGATTCCAAATTCTGTGATTTCTTTTTGTTCTCTTTATGTTAGTAGCACCTCTGACTTCTTATAGAAAGTAAAATATTCTCCCTAACTTTACCTGCATATTAGTGTTTGATGGTTTGTGGAATTACAATTTAGTTAAGTTGGTGATTTGGCAATGTGTAAATTGCTTACAATTTGGATGCTGGCCTATTAGTCAAATGTCTTGGGGAGAAAGACTTTAAATCTCCATTATGATGATTCCAATGTGTTAGAGCTGATGCTCAATGCGAAAATTGAGATCCGAAGAAAGTTTTGTTTTGCTAATGTTGAGCTATCCATTGACACATATTGTTATTAAGAAATTTTATAGTATAAATTCATGGTGCGCTATAAGATTGATGCTATGTTTTAACTTTTTCTTATATCAAATTGTTAATTCATTTTACTGCTACTCCTGTCATAGTTCCTGGAAGAGTTCGGGTAGCTGTAAGATTGCGACCTCGTAATGCAGAAGAATCAGTGGCAGATGCAGATTTTGCTGACTGTGTGGAGTTACAACCTGAGGTATCTAATACTTTTTGCTGAGTAGAATCTTCAGAAAATTTCTACTGACTAATTATTCTCACTGTATTTATTTTGTTTAAGCTTAAAAGGCTGAAACTTCGGAAAAACAATTGGGATTCTGATACCTACGAGTTTGATGAAGTGCTCACCGAATTTGCATCTCAGAAACGTGTTTATGAAGTTGTGGCAAAGCCTGTTGTGGAGGTGTGTACATTATGTATCCAATTTCACCATATATCCTGTAATCGTTTGCACATTAGTTTATTTTTTAATTCTGAAGACGCGGATGATGCGTAGAATATAACCTCCATGCAAATTGTCATATTCCTTGGAAAATCAAACCCCACACAATGAGACATATGAAGTAAGAAATATAATGAAAAATATTTTCTTTCTAGTTTTAATGTGTTGCACTCTGAGTAACAAGCTTGTTCCACAATTTGCTTCTGTAGAGTGTTCTGGATGGATACAATGGTACAATCATGGCATATGGGCAGACCGGTACTGGTAAAACATATACACTTGGGAGACTTGGAGAGGAAGACACAGCTGCTCGTGGAATAATGGTGCGTGCCATGGAGGATATCTTGGCTGATGTTTCTTTGGAGACTGATTCAGTTTCAGTGTCCTATTTGCAGGTTTTAGGCCCCTTCATATACCCTTATTTATAGCAAATGTTGTCCGATTTATTTTTTCTGCCCATTGGGGGTTCTGTACTCCATTATAACCAATCTCCTTTTGAAGGTGTGTAGTTGCTACATTATATTTGTGTAACATTTTTGTTCTGTGCAAAAATTGGCAGCTATATATGGAGACTATACAGGACCTTCTTGATCCCAATAACGATAACATAACAATTGTGGAAGACCCCAAAACAGGAGATGTTTCACTTCCAGGGGCTAGTGTAGTTGATCTTAGGGACCAACATAGTTTTTTGGATTTGCTACGTTTGGGGGAAGCTCACCGGTTTGCTGCGAACACGAAATTGAATACTGAATCATCTCGTAGTCATGCTATTTTGATGGTAAACTAAGTTATCTTATTATTCTTGTGCTTTCAGGTTTCCTAGTGATGGTTGGAAATTATTAAAATTGTTATATTCTAGTTCTGTTGGAGCTTTAAGAAATTTGTATGATGCTGCAGGTAAATGTTAGAAGGTCCGTCCAGGGAAGAGATTCAGTTCTTTCAAGTGAAAACAGTAACAACTCCCAGGCGGGTAAAGGCTTACAGCCTTCTATTGTTCGGAAGGGCAAGCTTGTTGTGGTAGATCTTGCTGGTTCAGAGCGTATTGACAAGTCAGGTGTGTTCAGCAATAAGCGTACCCCCATCCTGAGAAAAACAGAGAAATTTCTGAACATTCTTTTGTTAGGAAAAAGAAAAAAGAAGGGGGGAGGAGTGTTTTAGTTATATTACTACATTAATTGTCAACCTTCCAGTCGTGTTTAAATTTGTTTGTTTGCCGATGCAGGAAGTGAGGGCCATACCCTAGAGGAAGCTAAGTCCATAAATCTTTCTCTGAGTGCATTAGGCAAGTGCATTAATGCACTGGCAGAAAACAGTGTGCATGTCCCGTTTCGTGATTCAAAGCTTACACGATTGCTTCGTGATTCATTCGGAGGTAAGATGTTCATGAGTATAATTTTTTCTATGGTTTGCTTTGAACTGATTTTCTTATCACTCTTGAGATCAATCTAAATTACTTTGCATTGTGTTAGATATGAAAATGCAATTATGAGCTACATATAATGGTGGAAGTGAAACCCTACTAAGAAGGTTGATCTTTTAGTAGTGGAAGCTCAAGCCATTATATGTGGCCCAATAATTGAAATTCAACAGTTGCCATTCTTCAGCTTAACATGCCATGCAATGACTTATTGTGAGTAGATATTGAATGATTGGATGACTCAAGGACTATATAGTAAACTCCATTTTGTAAGATAGTTGCGTCTTGAATTACCAAAACCATGCCAGACAATCTCTTGCTGCAGGGTTCTGTTAGAATATGAAAATTTGCTAAATTTAGACTGATGATTTCATTGAAGAATTGCATATGCAGTTTGAGGAACCCATTTTAGTGAAGGGCAATTTGTTGTTAGCAACACCTTTGGACTCTCACATATTCACATACAGAAATGTCCAGCTTTTAACTTACGGACATTATAGACAAGCATGTAAACAAGTTTATCTGACATTTTCCAATTTCGCCAGGCACAGCAAGAACTTCGCTGGTTATAACTATTGGCCCATCGCCACGTCATCGAGGAGAGACTACAAGTACTATAATGTTTGGGCAGAGGGTAGGTTCCAAAATCCATGCCGTATTTCTTTATGCTTCTCTAGCCCAGTTGGTGCACTAAAATATGTTTGTCTCTTCACTTTATTGTATTTTCTTTTCCGGTTTATTTTATCTCTTCCTTTTTATTCTAGACATCATTCTTGTGTGAGTTAATTTATGGTAGTGATGGATATTTAATGAAGGAAAATGTTAATATTTTTTGCATCTCCTAGGCTATGAAGGTGGAGAACATGTTGAAATTAAAGGAAGAATTTGACTATAAGAGTCTGGCTAGAAGGCTCGACATCCAATTAGATAAACTCTTTGCTGAACATGAAAGAAAACAAAAAGCATTTCAGGATGAAATTGAAAGAATAAAGATAGATGCTCGGAATCGGATCTCTGAGGCTGAAAAGAACTATGCAGATTCTTTGGAGGTAAGTGCATGTATTAGCCATCTGTCACGATTACTGGTTTCACTTGAGAAGATACAACATGCATTTCTTAGATAAAAATGCATAAAATGGACTCCATATATCTTTTTATATTACGCTTCCTATTGAGACTTGACTGTTTCCTTTTGTCAAAACCGATAGTCACCCGCACAGTTGTACTTTCTATATAAGGATAGTAGTTGGGTATATGTGTTTTTTACTGGGAATAAAAACTATTTATGCTGCCCGTTGGCCCTTGAACTTCATTAGTGGCTTCTTCTGCTGGATTTGGAGCAGTCGGTCTATTTTAATTGCTAACTAAATGCTGATTGAAACACATTATTTTCCTTCTGTAGAAGGAAAGAGTGAGATATCAGAAAGACTACATGGATTCTATAAAGAAGCTTGAGGAGCAATGGGCAAGAAATCAGCAAAAGCATGACAGTAAAGATGTTAATGGACAGGTAAACCTCTTAAGTAATATATGTTTAGATGGCACGTGATGTAGTATAATAATGAACAGGTCATTTTTATTAATTGTTTCATGTATCATTCATATTATTGGATATTGTGCCTAACCATCTTATTGAAGTCCAGTGCAAACGTGTATTTCAAAATTCAGCATCTTCTATATGTCAAATTCTCAATTGTGAATTGATGTTCGAGATGTAGCATCTCCTGTATTAACCTAACTCCCTTTTATGTTAATAAGGTAGCCATTGTTAGCAAGCCCTTCTCCTTTTATTTTAACTAATTGTTTGAACTAAATCTTTGTTCGCCCCTACCATTTCCTTGTGTAGAGAATATGAAATGCTATTGTTCATATTGGTGTAGAATAGAAGTCCTTTATATATGCATTACAAGAATGTACTAAAATAGGTTAAGGCTGAATCTATGGAGCTAATTGTTCCATTCAAAATAAGGCATACATAAACAAATCCCATATATTGTGGAATTCTAAATATCTCAACACCTTGTGATACAGAGACCCGAGGAATCGTCTATTGAGGAAGTTGCTGAGGTGAAAAAACTGCTCCAGAAAGAAGGTTTGTTAAGAAAGGCTGCTGAGGAGGAAGTCAACAATCTGAAGAGTCAAGTAGCTCAATGGAAAAGGTCGGAGGTATGTTTTGTGCCTGGTATTATGTATTTCAGAAGTATAATCTATTATTTTATTCCCACACTGTTGATGCCTGGGTTGGTGTATTTGAAGTATTGTTATTTGTGTTCTAGACAGCTGGAAATTCCGAGATCTTAAAGCTTCGTAAGATGCTGGAAAACGAGGCATGTCAGAAACAAAAACTTGAAGAGGAAATAGCATTACTACAGAGTCAACTGTTGCAAATTAGTTTTGAAGCTGATGAGGTATGCTGCAAGTAAAACCTTTTGATGTGTTTGTCTGTTGCAATTTAAATGATTACTTCAGACTCTAAGAACCTTAGTGCTCATTAGCGTCTACTGCTGAGTCCTTGTGACTTCTGGAAATTATTAGTTGTTTCTGTTAGTAGATTGACATTTTACAGAGGACATTACTCCTACAATTTTCTGATGTTTAAACCTGTGTGTTGCCACTTTGCCTCATGATATTGCAAACTAAAATTTACTTCACAACCATATCGTTGTAGACTAGAAGAAAACTTGATAGAGGTGGATCTGGGCAAGCTCTTAATGGACTAGACGATCTTATGTCTAAAGTTAGGCTACCGCAGCCCAGAGACTCAGGAAATGGGGACAAAGCCTCTGTAGCCAAACTTTTTGAGCAAGGTAACTAGTGATGCATTCTTCTTTTTCTGTATCTCTTAAGTGGACATCTAATTTTTTTAATGTGCTTTCTTTCCAGTTGGGTTGCATAAAATCTTGTCATTGCTTGAAGCTGAAGATGCTGATATTCGTATCCATGCTGTAAAAGTGGTGGCAAATCTAGCCGCAGAAGGTGCCTCAGTACTTGTTCTTACTCTTCCTACTCGAAATGTCTTCATATTAGCAACAATGTAACATTCCTTTCTTTTTTGCAGAAGCAAATCAGGAGAAAATTGTAGAAGCAGGTGGTCTGACCTCCTTGCTGATGCTGCTTAGAAGTACAGAGGATGAAACTGTACATAGAGTTGCTGCAGGTGCAATTGCCAACCTCGCAATGAATGGTAATTTTTTTTTGTTTAACTTCAAAATTAGCAGATTAAGTTCCAATTTTTGCTAACATTGTTATTAATTCTGGGATGAGTTCATTTTGTTTGTGATTTCTTCCTTCCTTGTATGATGTGACTTTTTTTATGTGTCCCATCAGAGAGCAACCAGGAGCTTATAATGGCCCAAGGAGGTATTAGCTTGTTATCAACAACAGCAGCCACTGCTGAGGATCCTCAAACCCTTCGCATGGTTGCTGGAGCGATTGCTAACCTTTGTGGCAATGGTATATGTTTTACTGCTTTTATTTTTGCTGATTTTCGTTGATTGTTCGACCAATCAAGATTGTGTGATTTATTGTGCTTAAATGTATATATTGGATTGAAGTTCATGGGTACGTTGCTGAAATAATAGAAATATAATTCATTAAGCCTTGAGAAATTTACTTTGCAGAGGCTAATAGAAAGTAGATATAATAGATTGTTAATGTATAGTTGCAGTAAACTTAAAATTATGTACCATCTGATTAACATTTTGGAGGTTTTATATGTTTAGTTTGCCAATTTAGTAAAGGCAGTCTCGTATTCTGTATTCTGTTATCATCAAGACTCATGTTTTGGGCAATCCACAGATAAGTTACAGACGAAGCTAAGAGGTGAAGGTGGTATCAAGGCATTGCTAGGAATGGTCAGATGTGGGCATCCTGACGTTCTTGCCCAAGTTGCTCGTGGAATAGCGAACTTCGCAAAGTGTGAGTCAAGAGCATCTACTCAAGGTAAATATAGATTTATTGTTCCTCTTCCCGTCATATGGGGCGCACACACTTGTATGGCACTCAGAATTAAATTTGTTCTGTAATCAAATCATTCAGGGACCAAGAGTGGAAAGTCTCTCCTGATTGAGGATGGTGCACTTGCATGGATTGTGCAGAATGCAAATAATGAGGCTGCGCCCATCAGACGTCATATTGAGCTTGCACTTTGCCACTTGGCACAACATGGTAATGGTTCTCGTCTTAATTATCTTTATGTTGAAGAAGCTGACTATATATATGCCAGAGTTGATGTTGGATAATATATGACATTTCAGAAGCAAATGCAAGAGACATGGTTGGTGGTGGTGCCCTGTGGGAGCTGGTTCGCATTTCTCGCGACTGTTCAAGAGAAGACATTAGAACTCTAGCAAACCGAACACTAACAGCGAGCCCCACTTTTATTGCTGAACTGAGGCGGCTGAGGATAGAGTGTTGATGAATCTGCTGCATACTGCATGGTGCTCTGTTATATATCAGTTGCAGAACTTGGATCTTCCTTGAGATTATGGAATGATTTGATCACAAAGTGTTTGATTTGTTGATTAAATTTGTTAAATTTGGTTTGTAATCTAATTTACTAATGTTAATCAGCCTATTCAAACAAGAGTGTAGCTGTAAGGTAGTATAGAGTATTCAAGTAGCTTAATTTGTATATGAAATTATTTATGTAATTAAAAAGCAATAATAATGGCATTCTTATTTCCAGTTCTGAACTAATAATTGCACTACTGATTCACATTGCAAGATGCATATAATTTTTTTGAATTTTGTTACATATTTGTTATGGGTTCAATGTCTATACATTATCCATTCATTCCCACAAAAAAAAACATATGTTTGTATATATTCAGTAGTAGATTTATTAGTTTTTCTTTTAATGCGTGGGTGTCTGACCCTATCTCATGTTTGGGTTACTCGTTTCTTTTGTACTTTTATTTTGTCCTTCGGGTTGGATGTATAAAAAGTAACGCTTGCTTATAAGAAAAATATATTGCTTAATTAAATAAAAAAAAATTTCATTTACCATTACCCATAAACATAAAAGAATAAAAGAACCAAATGGGCCGAGATGAGGAATGGGTTTGGTGGGCCTCCAAGACCACAGGCACAGCTGCTTAGGAAAGTGGCATTAAATAGCTTATAGTTCCAAGTTTGTCTGAAAGCGAAGAGCCCAAAACGAGCAACAAATGAAACTTTTGCTAAGATTTTAATTTGTACAAAATGACTCGCAAGTTCTTTGGAAAATGGTCATCTCAGGAGCAAAGGATTTGTTCCATTTTCATTGTATTTTGAGCTTTTGTTTTTGAGATCTCGGAAATTATGAATTTTGTGGTGTTTCTAGTTGTGAAAGAAATAAGAAGCATTGGTGCACACACTTGAGTGTAAATGTTAGCCGTTTATTTGTATTTCATTTTATATTAAATTATATTATTTGTTAAATTATGTGTTCATTAAATGTTTCACATCTCACTTTGTGCACAAATTTTTTATTTTCAATGAATACCAATGTTTCATGACATAAATATTTGGAAAACTGCAAACTTGACCATTTTGTTATTTGGAACTGCAAATGTTTGAAAGTTTATGCCAAATTTGTAAGAGAAGTTTCACTTGATAGCAAATTGACTACCTAAGTTCAAATCTCAAGGACACCATTAAAATGAATATCTTGAATGTACTATTTCAATGTATATGATGCACTCTAAAAATCTTGTCTTCCTTTGTAGAGAGATTAGAGATGTTTTTATTTTCTTCATATAACATACTAATGTGAAAATTATATCTAAATTTATTTCTATCTTTCAGTGATCATCAAAAATAAAAGTTGATTTATTTTCAAATTTCTAGCATAAAATAGAGCAACTTTTTCTGTTTTGGATTAAAATATAGAATAATAGAAAAATTAATGTTTGCTAGACCTTCCCATACTTGCAATGGCAAGTATCATGCATCATTTTTAAATGTTAAAGTGTTGGGTTACAGAACTTAATTGACCAAGAAATCAGCAACAAAAGGCTTAGCATATATACATTTTTCTTTTGATCAAAAAATGTATCTATACTAAGGTTTGAACTGAGATTTTGAGGGACCAAAACAAATCAACCATTTGCCCTACTGAGTGTTCATGCGTGTACATTTGTTTTCCTACTATTTCATTTTTAGTAAGGGAAAATAAATTAGAATGTAAGATTAGAAATTTGAGCAACAAAGCTAATCTCATAAGGAGTTCAAAAATTTAAAAAGCTAAACTGAAGATTGTCAATAGACACGCTAATATAGACCGATAACATAAATTCAATGAAAATAAAGTGCAGTTCATGATCATAAGTTATTTGTCAATTGATATAAACCTTTGATTTGCATATGATTGATCATTGATTGTGTTGTACGTTCCATGCATGGCATTAGTTACTAGTTTTAATTTCCAAACGCAAAGAAAGTAGAACTATATCTTATGAAATAGAACTTGATGAATAGGTAATAAAGAAAAAAAAAAGAAGCTCATATGGGTAGAAAAAAAATCAATAATAAAAAACCAAGACCATAATAATAATAATCAGTTTTCCATAGGTTCACATCAGTCCATTAATTGCAACGAAAAATATCTATATATCAGCTACAAACAAGCTTAGAAAAATAAAATGCATCGGAAGTTGTTTGTGGCAACTCAATAAGCAAAAAGAAAAAGAATAATGGAATGACAGATTGACCAAAATTATATGCAGACGAAGAAGCTGAGTTTGCTAATTTATAGCTACTGACAGATCGATATATGAAGGAAGGGAAGAGAAAAGGAAAAGGCAAAAGTATGATTATATAAAATAAGTATATATGTGTGTGTATAAGTTCAAATAAAGTAAAAGCAAAGCACATGAATTCAAGAAAGCAATATGCATATATGCAGAGAGAGAGCTTGGAGAGAGTTCCATTATAAGCAGAAGCAGAAGAAGACCCAATCCATGCAGGCCAGACAGACCAAATACAGAGAATCTCATGAACTAACTATTAGCTGGTTTTTTCAACCAGTAACAGCTAGCCACCCAATCCCATACATACATACATACACATTAACACACACACACATATATATATATATATATATATATATATTCTTTTATTGTGTGTGTACACACATGGCATGATAGTAGATGGATGGTAGCTAGGTTCATATCATCATATGTATGTGTGTGTATCAGCATTCAGCTGAGCTCACCTCAGCTGGTTTGATACCTTTTGATGAAGGCTACAGCTAACAGTAGTTGCTTGCTTGTTTTTTGTTTCTGCTTTGCCTCGAAAAGGAACTTGTTCAGAGCAGTGCACGTGTAATCTATTACCCAAATATATTCATGTCTCCCCCTCCTTAAAAACCAACCCCTCTAGTCTACTCTCAACACATATCATTTAATATTATAGTATATATATACTATATACTAGAAGCTGCTCAAGTACTCAATGCCCATACCTCTATGCTTCTTCTTTGGTTTGCTCTATCTTGCTCTTCTGGGAAATAGCTAGTTGGCCACCCTCACCACTCACCTTCCATTGAAACCGCCACTAGCTTTTATTGCACCACACACCCACCATTTCTCTTCTATTTGCCACTTACCACTCCACACCACTTTCATTTTTACTGCTCACTTACTTCATCACTACTTACTAGCTACCTCACTCTCCTCTTCTTCTTCTTGCTGCCTCCTGTTATCTAATGCTCACAGTTATGTAATATTATTGTATGCTCAAATATGGTACCAACTATAAGTGAACAAACATATCTAACATGAAAACAGATAGAAGCAATTAAGGTATATGAATATGATATGGTATTCAAGAAGATGATCATAGATAAGAGTTCATTTCACATTTTAATTTTTCCCTCTCATTCTTTCCTTGGAACTTTGAATCTAATATATTGAACTCATCAGCCAACATATATGAATCCAAAATGTGTAATTTACACAAACTTATAAATTACCATCCCTCAACAATCAACATGCAAGCAAGTATTCAGACATATGATCTTGTAGTCTCATCATCTTCTTCTTTTTCGTCATTGGATGTAAAAGCAAAACAAAAACTACAAATCAAGGAATTAATAGATGAGTTTTTTTAAAAATAAGAAAAACAAAGAAACAAACACAAGTTCTCTCTAGCTACAAATTAAAGCTCCTTAGCTCTAAGTGGAATAAGGCACGTAATAAAAGAGAAAGTGAGGGTACTCATTCATATATGGATCCATGAAAAATGGACGATTGCAGATTGGATCATCATCATCATCATTGATCGACGGACGGATGGTGGTTAGTAGGGCGGACGTCCACCGCTGGCCCAGTAAGCCTCAGCTGGCAATTGGATGGAGTTTAGAAGGTTTGGTGGCAGCCCATGAAATAGGGGCGCGTTTGGGTCTGCACCTCCTAGAAGCTGCTGTTGTTGCTGCTGTTGATTCTGTTGCTGTTGACCCACCGACGATCCTGGAGACCCCATGTTTCCGCCTTGCATTGCCAGCGGAGGCTCTTCCTCCTCCAGCGGAAGCCTCTCGTACGCGGCATTACTAAACGACGCTGCCATGATCACCACCGGCCCCGAAGCAATCAGCGTCCCCACCACGCTCCCTCCCACCACCTGCCCTTGACCACCGGCCAAGTATATTGTAAGGCCTGTTGCTGCCGGTGGCGCTGGAGGCGGCAGGAAGGAGCCGGCGAGGGATAGGATCTCGAAGCGGCCGTGTAGAGTGACAATAGCGCCGGGGGAGGCAGGCTGGCGGAGGGTGACGTTGGTGACGGTGCCGGTGCCGTTCATGATGCAGACGCCGCGCTGGCGGCGGCGGGCGAAGGTGGAGACG